>JARBER010162152.1:0-10177 GCA_030265075.1 Balanus glandula
ACCAGAGACCAGAGACCAGAGACCAGAGACCAGAGACCAGAGACCAGAGACCAGAGACCAGAGACCAGAGACCAGAGCTAATGATGTCAGCTGATGCTCTGGGATAGGGGTGTGTTTTGTGACCACAACCCCGCATCCTGTGGTGACCCGTGACCCCATGCACATCCGGTATGACCCGTAACACAGCACAACGCATGTGACCTCACACAATCACATAAACAAACAACCCCACCAGCACACCCACCGGCGCGGCGCCCCCGAGCTATAGCACACAATGACGGTCATACTGTGACTACTGAGCCGCATTGAAGCGGAAATTGAATCAACGCCAGCCCCTTCATTATACACGGGATACAGATGGGATCTACGGCCTACCCAATACAGCCAATCATGAAGTGCGACGTCTGGTCGTGGTTTATCGTTATCAGTCTGTTGTTATTAGCGAGCAATGTAGCATGCTTGCGAACGATGACCGTACGTATTAACAACAGACTTTGAACGAACATGTATCATTTGTAGGTGATTGTGTAATAGCCCATTCGGTAATTAATACACGACCTAACCACAATCTAAGGCATTTTAATGCTGATTATCGCAACCATAACTGACATTTTACATTCGGAAATTACAACACAATGCATCTTATGAGCTAATGTTCAAGATACGATTGTGAAAGTAAGCAATACCGGAGTTAGATAAGTATTGATTTTAGCCGCACACACCACTAGCAAAAGTGTTGTAAGTGCGCCAATGCAGGTTGCAGCAGTTGGTGACGCAGCAGACATTGCTTTCATTTTATCAGATTCATTATATGATACACCTACATACACACGTAGAATCATTCATATTAAAGCATTGCTTGCATCAAAAACAACTGTATGCACCTTGTACCTTCATTGTATTTGACATCGTCACGTAATGCCATTTATTGCCTTCATCTATACCTACGCGTTCAAATTCGCCGAATCTAGAACCTTAAGTTGAATTGGAACAATAGTTCCACTAGATTAGAGACAGTCAGCAGCAGAGAGGCGGCACTCACCCGTCGCTTTCGACTCGGCACGGCTTCAGCCGAATGTAGCTGGCGGGGAAGACACCCCTCTGCTCTCTGTTCCTGGCGGTGTGGCCGCGGAACCAGCCACCGCACTCCTCCAAAATGTGCACCGTGTCACCGACCGACAGAGGCAGACCATGTCGGATGCTGCCTGGCCACCCGTACACCGCTGAAACACAGACAGGGACGGTCAGATGCAGCCACACACCGCTGGAACACGGACAGGGACGGTCAGATGCACCGCTGAAACACGGACAGAGACGGTCAGATGCACCGCTGAAACACGGACAGAGACGGTCAGATCCAGCCGTACACCGCTGAAAAACAGACAGACGGACAGACGTACGAACCGACGAACCAACGGACCGACGGACCGACGGACTGATGGACCGACGGACCGACGGACCGACGGACCGACGGACCGACGGACCGACGGACCCGCTATCCACCGAAACATATAATCCCGCGGCTAGCCGGTCAGATATCCTACCTGCAGCACACAGTACGTCAGTACATACACACTACACAGCTCACACAGTGCACACTGCACACTGCACAGGCCGTCCTTGGCGCCTTAAATAACCATTGACCAGGGACCGGAGACCTGACATAGACCCAGAACAGCCCACAGTGCACACTGCACGCACACGCCGGCCTTGCTGGCAGAGATGCAATGTATCAGGGCGGAAGACAGGGCCGGCGCCTACAGTAAATCCGTCACTGTTAACAACGAGTACTCAGCAGCAGACTTCAGCCGCAGAAGGGCACATGGCACCATCCCACAGAAGGGCACATGGCACCATCCCGCAGCAATGGACGTTGGACATGGCGCTGTCTGCAAAAATGGACAGGTCGGCGGCCGCATAAATGGACATGGCGCCGGCAGTAGAAATGAACATGACACCGGTCACATAAATAAATGTACAATGAACATTGGACATGGCGCAGGCCGCAGAATTGGGCATGACACCGGCCATGGCTTTCGAAGCCATCCCACAGTCTTTGGAGCATGGCCACTCTAACTTCATCTGACTGTGGCTGTGACGGTGGCTGTGACGGTGACGGTGACGGTGACGGTGACGGTGACGGTGACGGTGACGGTGACGGTGACGGTGACGGTGACGGTGACGGAAGCGGGCTGGCGGAGGAAGCAGAGAAAATAAACCAGGGAGGGTGTGCAAACCGCAGCCAGATTGTGATAACTTTGCACGCCCCGCGGCCGCCGTGGCGCCGCCCGTCAGCGGTGCGTTACCCTCCTTCCGCTGATTCAGCGTGGCTGCTGAAATAGCCTGGGGCGATTACACAGAGCATGGGCTCCTCCCCGGGGCAGCGGGGCAGGATAGTTAACCGCGTGTCACCACTGGGTAAAGACAGAGCCGGCCGGGGAATGTCGGAGGAATGTCGCCTCCTCGTCTCCCTTCCTGCGGACGGTCTGCCTTCCTGCACAGTCCATCACAGATCCCTCGGCTGGTGGAGGAGCCAGCTGGGACAGACGTCCCTGCTCGCTGGGAAAGACGCGCCTGCTCGCCGCACGCCTCGCCACATTGCGATCCATTGCCGGCGCGGCACGGCTCACACATTGCCATCCATTGCCGGCGCAGCACGGCTCACCACATTGCGATCCATTGCCGGCGCGGCGTGAGTCGTGCGGGGTGGACCGGCCTGGTGAGGCGGCGAGGGTGGACCGAGCGGCGCTGAGCAAACACGCCCTGGCAGGCGGCGGTGGGCGTTGGGTGGTGGGCGGTGGGCGGTGGGCGGCGGGCGGTGGGACGCCTCCGCCCAGTGCGGCCGACAAGGCCAGCGGACCGGACCGGACCGGACCTGCGGTGCAGCTGGTGAAGGCCGCTCCCGGCTCGTCCTGGCTCGTCCTGGCTCGCCTCGGCTCGTCCCGGCTCGTCCCGGCTCGCCGGGTGTAGACAGGAGGTGATAGAACTCCACCCAGAGCCGGCTCAGCTGACTGCACCCAGCTGGCTACACACCAGCAAAGTGAAGATCTATGCCATGACGAGACCGACAGAAAACGCTGCCCACCACTTACGTACCAGCCCAAAGGGCCGGCCTTCGTTTGAGCTCTAACGGCTTTCCTGTGCTCTGCAGTGTCCGGCCTGGGTGTGTAGTGTGCGGTCCACAATGACAGCGTGTAGAGGCGGCAGGGCGCTCGGGGATCAGCCCGCCGCTCAAGTGGCCGCTTCCGGACGGACCCCGCCGCAGCGAATCAGTGTGTAATTCAATGAATGGCTCTCAATGTCCCGCTGAATGTGTAGGGCGGACCGGGTTATTGTCATTTACCTGAAATAACAAATTCCAGGCATGTTGTTTCAAGGACAAAGCCGATAACGAGCTGGAATCTTTATTTTTTGTCGGTAATGAGTCGATATGATTGGCTTTTCACGCGTTCTGCCATCTGAATAAAACAAAAGCATTTCTCCCTGGTGAACCGAAGGACATGTGGTATCATAAGATAATTAGGACTGTTTCTTGACTGTTCTAGTTTCAGTGGTTCAACTCCCCAAGGATAAATATGCAGCGTAAATGTATCATGCGTGGCGCAGGTATGACAAAGGTTGTCATTTCCAAGTACCTATCTGCCAGTTTTTAGAATTTGTACTGTTCTTAATTAAAAAGGAAAAAATATATTTGAGACAAAAGTATCTGAACTACAATCAAAGAGCGTAAATGAATCAGTTTCGGTTCAGACTGAATTATTTGTGTTTCAAAGGTATTTCAGTCGATAAACCAGTTTCCGTTCCGACAGAATTATTCACTGTGACTCATGGATGACGGATTTGAGCCATGTCACCCGTGACATCCGTCTGGTACTCGATTCGTCGTTGTCCGAGTCCCGGACCCCCCCCCCCCCGGACTCCCGCATCACATCCCACCCTACCCTGGGTCCCTCGCCCGCCTACCATAAACAGACACGGCAAATTGGCCAAATAGACCGCGCTGTCCCACACTTCCGTCCACTGACACAAACACTGGCTCTAAGCCGACGCACGGACGCACCCAACCCATACAGCCGCCCGACAGCTACTCGACATACACCCGACATAAGCCCGACATTCACCCCACATAAGCCCGACAGCCACCCGACAGCCGCCAGACATACACCCGACAGCTATCCGACAATCGCCCGACATACACCCGACATACACCCGACAGCCGCCCGACATAAACCCGACATACATCCGACAAACAACCGACATACACTCGACATACACCTGACATACACCCGACATACACCCGACATACACCCGAAAGCCGCCAGACATACACCCGACAGCCGCCCGACATACACCCGACAAACACCCGCCAGCTGCCAGACATACACCCCACAGCCGCCCGACATAAACCCAGCAGCCGCCCGACATACACCCGACATACACCCGACATACATCAGACATGCATCCGCCAGCTGCCAGACATACACCCCACAGCCGCCCGACATAAACCCAGCAGCCGCCCGACATACCCCCGACATACACCCGACATACACCTGACATACACCCGAAATACACCCGGCATACAACCGACATACACAAGCCATACACCTGACATACACCCGACATACACCCGACATACACCCGATATACACCCCACATACATCCGACAGCCACCAGACGGCCACGCAGCCTCACGCACTCACGCACTCGCGCGCCCACGGACAGCCGGAGCCACGTGCCTGACACCCCTTCTGACAGGCGGCCGATTGTTTGGCACGCACGCCACGCGGGCACGCACCACAAGACTAATGAACTCATGCCGGCAAAAAACGCACGCATTCCGCGTGAGCCGCTGCGGTGTGGCCGGAGCGCAGCGGGCGGCGCGCGGTGTGTATTATTAATACGAGCACCGGTGCGGAGCGGTGCGGCCGGCGCGCTATTTGTTATTGCCCGGTAGGGGGCGCGCACATCTGGCCCGGCCCGGCGCAGATCTCAGAGTAGGACGGTAATGGCGCCGGCGCTGACAGAGACCGTCATCGGCGTCACCGGCGGCTGGTGAGGTGTCATCAGTCACAGGCTGATCAGTGACAGGTCGGACACTGGGAGGTGACAGGCCGGATGCTGGGTGGTGACAGGCCGGACACTGGGAGGTAACAGGGCGGACACTGGGTGGTGACAGGGCAGGACACTGGTGACACTCGCATCTGGCGACCGTCATCGCACCACTCCGTGGGACATTGAGTAGCGAGATAAGACAGCCATTCTCTGTCGTGAACAGTGGCTTTGCAGCAGGATGCAAGATGAAGAGATTCATCATAACGGACATCACTATACGATTCTCATAACAAAAGACCAGTCAAAAACCGAGAACTAAAACTAGTTTTCTTGCAAAAGCAACTGTTCTCCGATTACTTTGCAACATGTTCCATTTTCTTCCTTATGCAAGGTTTTCTCGAAAATGTTAACGGGAAACAAATCAACCCATTCCCCAGTGTCTCAACCCTCCCCTCCTCCCCTCCTCGCCCAGTGTAGCTTAACCGCCGCTTAGTCGATGGTTAGGAAAAAGACAAAATAGCATTACAATCGGACTAAAAGAAATAGACAGCCTTGAACATTAGTCTTGAACAAAGATATAAGTCGTGTAGACCGTGTCGAGAAACCTCTGTCAGTAAGTTTTCTCGGCTGAAAAGACTCTCCTGCCGAATATATTGGACCTTTTGGCTGAGGAATGCAGTGCTGGGACAGGCATGCAGTGCTGGGACAGGAATGCGTAATGTTAAATATGCGATCAGTGCGACATAAGACTTGAATAATTTACGACCTTGTGTCCTGTAGGTATTGGTAAGATATATAGCCATTTTTGGAAAGAGAAAAAGGAACAATTTAAATTTATTCGGATTTCGGATTTTTTCTGATGGTGGTCTGTTTTCTTTCAATAAATGTATGCGTTAGTAGCAAATTGTGAAAATAGACGAAGATGAGCTACGCAAGTATTTTAGAAAGTCCCCATTAGATCTGTGGTGTAATGACATGACACCAAACAGTGATCAAACCCTCCACTGGCAGAGGTATGCTCACAGCACTGGCCTTATGGACTGCTTGCTTAATCGGAGCTAGCGGCATTCTGCTACTCCTCATTGTGGCATTTTCACTTCATAACAGTTTATGTTGAACACAACAGATTGCGAGTTCGGAAACGCAGTCGCATATCGTCCGTCTGTCTTGATTGAGCGTAAAGGGACGTGCATAAGAGGACACTTCCTGTTGCCAGATGGCTCGTTGATCGAGGCTTCCTGCTGGATAAGTGGCGCGAACAGCATGCTGAATAGAGAATAAATGGCGCGAACAGGCTCGAGCGACCATCAGCTACCCGACCACTGCCTATCAAGCCAGACGGCCGGGGCACAGAAGTGATACGAAAATAGCATGATACTTTGCACTCTCTCGGTATGTATTATATCTTATGATACATGAGTTGCCTGCCAAACATGTATCTTATGATACATGTTTGCGTATCATTCATGACACATAAGCGACGCGTATATTGTCAGCCATAATACAGAATACACGAACATGTAAAACAAGCAGCGTACGAATTTAGTAATTTATCATGCAAATTGATACGAATTGACTCGAATGAAACAAACGTATTTAAGCTGAGCTATGGCTTAAAATATTAACCACGAATTAAAAATCAAGTTGATAATATGATAAATTTAATTTAGTTTCTGGAAATAATAACAACATTTACATCCGGACATTGCGGACACACATAAAGCCAACTCACCGAATCCGAGCCTGTCGCCCTCCTTCTTTCTCCACGTCATGTTCGGTCGTCTCACTGGCTCCCAGCGATCACACCATCTCACCCCACCTCGCAATAGCTCGTCACCTCTGTCACACCCAGCGGATCACGTCGCACGTGCACCGACACAGCGCGCGCGTCACACCGGCCGGAGCGCACCACAACCTCACGCGGCGAGCGCTCGCCTTCGACTGACGGCGGGGCAGCGGCCAGTCCCGCGGCCGCCCGCCCGCCGGGCCGGTGTTCGTTGCACCGCGGATATGGTCGGCGCTAAAGTCTCCGGCCAGCGTGACATTGTGGCATGGACGAAGCTGACTCGTGATTTGCAGAAATGCCAGTGCTAGGCTTAGTGGAGTATCAGGTGAGTGGCTACGTCGTTACAAGGTCGTTTTGGGAGCACCAGGGATGTAGGAATGTTCCGAAAAGTGTGGCTTATGTGGTGAGATGCAGTGCAGCGTTTATTTCGTATTTTGTCTTGAGACTTGAGAGAACGTTATTAGCTAGCACTTTTGTGACAGTGATATTGTATTCACAATCGATGAAAATTCAAGTAAACAAACTTAAAAAACACGACGGTGGTTTTTTAAAACGGTGACAAAAAAACGACGGTGTTTTTTTATTAAACATGATGGTGATGATATCTTTTGAAGATTTGGGCTCTTCTCGTCTTGGAAGACTCTTTAACATCCAATATTTTCCCAGCCAAACAAAATAAAAGTAATAGCAAAGCATGGCCCAAAAGTAAGATGCCGAATCCCACGGCCCTCGCTGATCCAGCGCTATGTTGGGAACATGCATTCGTTCTGAGCAGCGAAAGTAGATAAGAAAGATTGTACTATAAAACAAATATTTACTAAAATATCGCTACATAAACTTCCAATGAGCGACATTTTTACTTGATAAAGTCTTCCCTAAGTATATAAAGCAATGCTACCTGTTATCTCGGCAGATTGAAATACCTCTTTGTTACAGCAATCGAACACGAAAATAA
The DNA here is from genome assembly GCA_030265075.1 of Balanus glandula. Lineage (NCBI taxonomy): Eukaryota > Metazoa > Arthropoda > Thecostraca > Balanomorpha > Balanidae > Balanus > Balanus glandula. The sequence goes on from JARBER010162152.1 coordinate 7,794, forward strand.
AGCCTTATCACATATGCCAATGGCAGCATAAGGGGTCATCAAATGCCTATGCACGTGCAATATTCGATGCTAGCGTTTTGTGTGAAAATCAAAGTTTGGGAAAGTTATAGTTCTATTAGTTATCGCGGTTATCGCAAATTATCGTAAGATATATTTTTCTTCGTTTCGAACCACTGCTTATTAAAGTCAAAGCAATCTAAGCACACAACCATGAGTGAGCGTGCCAGTGGCGGAAACAGCAAGGGAAAGAAGTCCAAGCCTGGTAATTCCAACGCCGCCAACAGCACCAAGGCGTCCATCAGGCCGCCACAGAGGATCACCACCGTGCAGAAGCTGCACCAGCGCCTGCTGGAGGCTGGTGTGGGCACCAGCACCAGCGACAGACGGGGTCAGACAGACGCGGGCCATGGAGGCGGCACGGGGCCGGGCGCCACCGCTGGCGCTCCGGACACCGCCAGCAGGAGCTCGAGTCCCGGCATTGACCTCGTGGCACCGCCCCAGGAGCCGCCCGCCCAGCCGCCGCCCCCGCCCCCGCCCAAGAAACCGGCCAAGCGCACCGCCGCGCAGATCTTCCGCGAGCTGGCCAGGTGCAAGGCCGAACAGGAGGAGGAGATAAACAGGTGAGCGGTTCTTTTTCGCCCGGAAAACATTCATCCGAAGTTGGAACGCATTGTTTGCGTGATGTTTTTGTTCTTGTTGGGTGCTAGATATTTCATGGATGATGTACAGTGGCGTACCAAGCTTAGACGCTTTTCAATAATAAAGGGCATTACCGGGTCCTTTGGACTCGAGGCACCAATGCAAAGCTGACTCCACAATAGCGTTTGTTTTTCAGAATAGAACTACTAAATGAGTTCAAAATTTCACAACTTTAATTTCAGAATACAATGCTCTCTCAGAAAAGACGTGCATATCAACAAATTATGAATTACAAATTAAATTGTCGCTGATATTGTGCCATCGCCGTCAATCATGTCGCTAGCTTTTAAAGGAGTCTTCCAATTAGTTGAGCATGACTGCGCAGAGAGCACACCACAGATGATCGCTTTATAACAAACAACCAAATCATCTGTATATTTTATCCAACGATGAAACTCATGAAAGAAACACAAAAAATAAATATTATTTCCAACTCTTCAACCAAGTAAAATTCAGCACATGTTCACTTGTTTCTGTTCACTGTGCAGGATATCGGCTCTGGAGTTTGTTCCGGTGACGGAGGAGGTGGTGAACAAGAAAGCCATTGAGCTGGAGGAAAAGGAGTCGCTGGAAAGGGCGGAAAGGCGCATGCTTGCTCTTCTGAGTCTGGAGAACTCGATTGCGTCAAAAGAAAAGGCTCTCGAGCATAAAAAGAAAATTGGAGACAAGGCCATACAAGAGGTTAGAACTAAGAATGTTTCAGTTGCGGATCTACGGTAGGGCAAAATGGCAATTGCTCCCCCCCCTCCCCACTCCCCACCCCGAAACCTCCCAATAACGTCTGAAATCAACTATAAACAAACACATTTCCTTATACATATATAAGCAACGTTTATTGAGGATTTGAGGAATGTTTGCTTTACCTACTTGAATGTGCTATCAAACATCAATGAATAAGAAAGCAAAATCCGATTACATGATTAGCCGATGATGTGACAGAGCTGTGTGCTGGCTGTGCCTGTTATCAGTGCTGTGACCTGGCTGTACCTGTTACCAGTGCTGTGACCTGGCTGTACCTGTTACCAGTGCTGTGACCTGGCTGACCCGCCGTTTCAGAAGCGCCAGCTGCGCCGTCTGCTGGCCGAGCTGAGGCGGCAGGAGCGGGGGATCGCCGAGCAGGTGCGCCGCGCCGTGGTGTCTCTGCGCGAGAGGGCCCGCCAGGCGGTCAGTGCCGCTACTCAGCAGAGAGTCGCGCACGGTCAGTTAGACAGTCAGACGGTCAGATGGTCAGATGGTCAGGTGGTCAGACGGTCAGATGGTCAGTCAAACGGACAGTCAGTCAGACGGTCAGCCAGACGGTCAGACGGTCAGACAGCCAGACGGCCAGACGGCCAGACGGCCAGATGGTCAGACGGTCAGACGGTCAGCCAGACGGTCAGACGGTCAGACGGTCAGACGACCAGATGGTCAGACGGTCAGACGGTCAGTCAGACGGTCAGGTGGTCAGACGGCCAGACGGTCAGTCAGACGGCCAGACGGTCAGACGGCCAGTCAGGCGGTCAGACGGACAGTCAGACGGCAGTCAAACGAGCTATTAGTCATTTTTAGATGATTAATGGTGACAATGTTCAGAACATTTTTGGATGTGTGTGACAATGTCTTTTTGGCGTGGATGTGTGTGTGTGTGTGTGTGTGTGTGTGTGTGTGTGTGTGTGTGTGTGTGTGTGTGTGTGTGTGTGTGTGTG
>JARBER010162163.1:0-10176 GCA_030265075.1 Balanus glandula
TTAGAAGCGAAAGTTTAACGTGCCCACACAGCCGGACACGGTCCGCCCCGCTCACAGACGTCAACTGGCCTTCAGTGAGGCCGCTGCCACCGACCGCAGGCCATGCCAGTCTGGAGCAAATAGCGAACGCCGAAGCGACTCGAACAGGGCTCTCATCACCGGTTGGGTCACAAGCCCAGCGCTCTGAGAACTGAGCTATCGGGCGGGCAGCCTTGACTCCTTCTGTGTGTTCTCCTTAGAACATATCGCACGATAATCAACATGAAACTAAACACTGAAGAATGCAGCAACATATCTAAGGAAGTGAATCTGATTCTATAGTGAACAATCGCTTCCTTATAGTCCCTGTCAATTTATATACATACATATACCAAAATCACTTCCAATAAACTCCGTGCAAAAAGTACGACCTGAATCCGTTCTCTTGTGCAGTGCACCTCGATTTCGTGATCGATGCTCTGAGGCAACCTTCCGCTCCTCCGTACAGAATTAATCACACTCTCGAGCCTGTCATCGTCAACCGCCGCTCCGAGCGCTGCGATCCGCTGGCATCTGACCCTGACCCCCTGCAGCTGCAATTTATCGGCGCCAGCTGCGGGGTCATTGCCAGCGCCGATCGTGCCGGTCCCGCTCAGGAGAGAGGGAGAGAGAGGGAGGGAGAGTGTGATAGAAAGGGGATAGAGAGGGGGATGGAGGAGGGGTAGAGAGGGGTAGAGAGGGGGTATAGAGAGAGGGAGAGAGAGCATGCCCGTCGGTGGTATTCACCACTGCTTGATGCATTCATGCACGCACGGCGTCTGTCGCCAAGCCGTCATATTGCACCACAGGCTGCACTAAGCAGTCGAACGGGTTGTGACTCGGTGACGGCTACTGACAGGTAACAGCCTTCAATCCATCTAACTTAAGTCTCTAGCCTTCCGTGAATTAGGACGACTTTAACATCATTCTCTTCCTTATAGAGCTGTTCAAAACGTGGCCGAGGGATGCAAATATTACGTCACCACTCGTGATGACGACATATGGCGACATTGGAGGTGGGTAGAGGGTAGAAGCACACGGCAGGCTGGAGTGGGGAGGGGTACGTCGCTCGATATTGTACTTCTGTGAACGGAACACGCTCGGTGTGCAACACAGACGGTAATACCTGGCGCAAGGTCACGAACGATGGCTACCCAGAAACAGGCGGAGCTTATGGGCAAGACGTGAATGGAAAATATTCCAAGTAAACTGAGCGTTTCATGAACGGACAATTTAGGCTGAAGTTGTCTGTTACATTGGAAGATGCTGTTACGCTTACTTGTAATTGTAATTATAAGCGAGCTGCATACGTGAGTTTACACGGTCAACTATCATCATGATAGGCCGTCGACAAAGTAACTTTGATAATACAAAACAGCTTTCTACTCACATATTCACAAAATAGGAGTTTTTAATTGCTGGGTGGTTCTAATAACTCGTTATTTATAGCTTTCGAACTGAAGCACACAATCTGTTATCGCCGTGATGCTCTGGCATAACAATACTGACAAACATGCAACTAGGTCAAGCAATAAACACCTTCTGGCTTGCAATGGAAATTACTCTTTGTCCCCTGTGACTATCTAGTATGCACAATGCCGATGAAAACACAATGTATGTATAGCCGAATGTTTTTACTCTTAGTGCAAGTGCAAAGAAGTGCTGAGCAGTAATGGGTGTTCCATACAAATTTATCCACTCGATCGTTGAATACTCCGGTAGATTTGGTCACAATAATACAGGAGTACCAGTGTATAGAAAACCACTGAAATTTAATACCTCATATGAGAGCTCACCAACATTGTCTAAAAGGCATCTTCACGGCAGCAATAAAAGCTGCTCGAAACATGCATTTACGTGATAAATTTAAACTGATGCTATCCGAAAACTGGTGGATGGATTATAGATGAGCTGTCATTCAGATGACGCTGAGATACAGGAGCGTCCCCTTCACTCTCACCATGTAAAGATGTGAGTGGAAATGAGCGGAGAGAGAGAGAGAGGGGGGGGCCTATCGAACTCTATTTTTCTAGGACAGCGCTGGTCCAATAAGTCCTCTCTCTCTGCTCATTGCCACCCATATTGCCACATGGTGAGAGTGAAGGGGACGTTGCTAGATCTCAGTGTGATCTCAGTGACAGCTCATCTATAGTCGGTGACAGCTTGTGCCTTCATTGTTGCTCATGGATGGTTGCATTCACCAGTTCTCGGATAACATTAAGTTTATTTTAATCAAGTCAGCGCATGTTTTTTTTAGTTTGCTTTTGCTGCTGTGCCTGTGAAACTATATGCTAAATAACAATTAGACAATAATAGTTCTCACAAATGTGTACATTTAATTGGCTTTCCAGTGCTGGTTCTCCTGTAAACCTGCGACCAAACCTACTGGAGTAATCATCAATTTCCGAGTGGATACATTGTCATGAAGGCACCCGGCATTCACGCTATGCCACAATGTGGCCACATTGGCAATAACGAAATGTTTCAAATTGGAGAAATAAAGTTGACAAAGAATGACACACATGAAATTCGGCGATGGCATGTAGTTCTGTGTTGTGTTTGTGTATTTGTAATGCGCCATATTACACAGTGCTTCACCGTGGTAGGTAGACCACAACACTCTAAAAAAGGTAATGGTCGTAAATTCCTTAGCTTAGACATCATCACAAAGACTACTTCCTAGTACAAAAATCAAGAGCTCGATAGCGTGCTATAGCCTTATCGATGTATGGAACAGGCCTCTACAAAACATCGCTCCAAGGACATTAAAGACAGCAGCGAAAGAAGGCATGCAAGGGACGTCGGTGACCCGCTGCTGGGAATGTTTGATATTTCTCCTGAATAAGCCGAATTTGGAAAATCGTGCTAAAAAATAACTTATACTCCATCAATCATCTGGAATGAAGACAAGACAGCTATTATATGACCTATCAAGCTTTACATGAGGTTTTGGTGACGTACAGTAACATAGATCAGTGATGAATCATCTGCAATTGCAGAAACACAGATAACTTATACTGTATACCTACTGTCCTTGTGTGATTCTACTCATACAAAGCGAAAAACAACAGCAATAACACAATGAGCCCATCGCATAGACAGCGAGTTTCTTCACATCGGCATTCGACATACTGTGTCAACAGATGACGTCATTGTATCGACTACACCGTGTCCATTCATTCCCATGGTGCCCGTCGGCGGTGCCCATCCCCTTTGTGACGTCACACCAGGCAATGACCTGGGGCTGGGCAAGGGCAGACTGGGCGGGCCAGCCACACGACACTAGCCGACCAATCGATGTCCGGTGCACAATACAGAGGGTGGCGACACAATGTTGCGCGCTCACAAGACAAGGTGGTGTAAGAAGACAGCGTGTTTTTCTTGCTGTCGTCATGTTGATGTGTATGATTATTCTCAGGATGATATTCAATTAGATTTAAACATTGTTTACATTACCACTCTTCCCCCAAATAACGATTGAACAAACTGCAAAAACGCATAAAAGCCGTTCAGAATATAAGAGCAATTCAGTATAAAACAACATGGCGTTTGTTTCATGTCTGCTGTTGGTTTTATGCAGCGATCTCCTTTCAGATAAAGTGACATGTTACCACATCCATTGGTATTTCGCTCGAATGTTTGAAGTTAATTCGCATAGCAACGGTTATCTGGAGTATACTACTATACATATATCTTCAAAATTCACTTGTTTCTTGCATAATCTGGAGTTACTATTCTGCACCGTGCACAGGTTGACAATATTCTAATTATAATACTCAGATTAACAAAATAATTTAGGTTTAGCAATTTGAAATGTCATCAGATCTTATCTATATTTGCACCATGAGCTTAAGGCTTGACTATTAGCCTTGGGTGCTTCTGCTGGATTTGGTATAGCTTAAGACCTTGCGGTCTGAAATAAATAAGTGTTTATTAAAACGGTGGAGGCTTTGAACTAAAAATAGACGAATACCTTCACGGCGAACCCAAGTTAAGAATATCCATTTGCACGAGATATGTCCGCTTAGCTTTTTAAGTATCTCAGAGTATGTCTCTAAGTTTCTCCCTACATGACAAGAGCTCGCCAACAGTAACAAAGACAGGGATTTGCCATCGTGAACTATATAGTCATGACGGTAATGCCTCCATGTCAGCTGAGAGAGCACCAGGAAGGTCAGGGGTTAACGGGGTGAACACTCAGTACTCACATGACCATGGCCGAGTTCTTCATGATGCGTCCGCATGGTCCGAACTGCTGAATAGGGCTGGGGGCGTTCAGCGAACGCGTGCGTCTGCAACAACAAAACGACCGCACGTGAGACTCAGCACTGGTTAGCAAACGCATCATGGGAATCGCCGTGAGGCGATGGTTACTGGTGAGCATTTGTGGAGCGTTTCCTTAAATGGGTACATTTTATGAATTGCGAGATAGTGCTCCTTAATTAGCTGAAGTCTGTTGTTATAATCAATGAGTTTATTTTTGAGGGCTTTAAGTAAAACTTTTTTTTATTGTTCAAAATATATCAAAATGATACTTTGCGCTTATAGTTCATGACTTACGTTTGTCTAGGGCTCAAGTTCACTTAATTTCATAAATATATGTTAGGTTTTCGTACACCATCTTTAGTGAGAAAGGGGTGAGGAAAAAATACGGAAGCTTGTGAACATGCAGAGAAAAGTAGCTTTTCAAAAGATAAATCAATAAGTGAATCTAACACACCTATATTAAGAGAAGTCAATAGAATATAAGGTACAGCACTACAATAGTGTGTCATGTGATGGTGTTGCATAACGGCTAAAATCATGTAGACTGAGTAAAGATGTTATAATAATCACTCAATTAGAAATATTGAAGCATGAATGGTGTGTTAGGTGTGTTTATCGGAACAACTGACTGAATTTGTACGAACTTGTCAGAAGTCTGGTTCGTAATTCGAAGGGACATAAGCACATTTCTTCGGAGATTTTCGGACATTTAATGCCCAATGATGGTTTCTCGTGAAAATATTCAGTTATGCCTATACTATTTCACCTTTATATATTCGTAATGATTATGCACTCAGTGTCGTAAATTCGAAACGAAACTTGCTGCTTTTGGACAAATTTTTGACAAACAATTATTTTTTTGGTCAGTTTCGGGTGAACATCTGGCCAAATTCTTGGATATCAGTCGGATATTGGATAAATATTTCCGAAACTGACACCACTAATGCAACAGTTTATTGATAAAGCAAGTTCAAAGATTTATCAGAATAAACAACACGATCATCTACTTACAGTCATCCACACAATTTTAATTGTGTGTACATACAATGTGGATATTGTTAAGATTATATTATTGTTTAGTATATTGAAAGCTGAAATACTTCACTGTTATTGGTTTAGAGCGCTTCTTATTCCCAACTTCTGTAACATATGTGTCTTATTGCAAGAATTAGAGCATTTGCATAACCCACCCATCCTCTTCAATATATCGTGCATACTCGAGCATTGTCAATCATGCCCGTCCGTTGCCGTTCCCAATAAGAAAGAATTAGTTTTGTGAAATAATCCTATAAAAATATTCACGCGTTAACCAAAAGGAAAGCATAAACATATTATACATTCGAGAGATAGGGTGATCATGTTCAGCCCGTTTTTTTTTTCGTTAAGTAACTTTATGTTCAGAGAGAAAACATTCTCGCTATCATGTATATTTCGGCAATATCCTCTTATGAAGTTATATTTAACTGCTTAGGTTACTGAGGAAAAACTCAGAAATATGTTTGGTATATAAGCTTTAGAATGCATTTTACTTTCATTTTTCAGTGAAAAGTAAATTATTTCCATGGACATTATTTGAAGCAAAAATTACATGTTCATTCTAAGCTCTCATAAAATTCATTCTAAAGCTCTCATAAAAAAACGTTTCTGAGGTTATCCTCAAAAGCCTCAGCAATGTTTCCCTCAGCGGTGCAACAATCCATCGTGAAAACGGCTAATAAGAAAAGATGTAATTGCTTCATAAAAGCGAACATTTTGTTTACGCATTAAACGGTTGTAACGAACACGTTGACAACTCTATGGGGAGTACGCAGACATGTGCACATCGCTTAGACATCAAATAACAGAGCCAGTTCATTGGAACTGACCCGGACAGCTTTATCAGTCATGCCAGACGACCTACCTGAGTGACAAATGTTCCGCAAACACAGCTGAAATGGGCGTCTTTGGTCTGAACCTGCTCTCGTAGTAGTCTGGGAAATCGTTAACCGAGTCCAATTTTTCAGTCGAAGATCCATTCATCGGACTTCCGATTTGACTGGTTGATCGATTCATCGGGCGTTGACTCAATGGACCATCCACAGGGCTTCCGTTGTCCCTCGATAGAGCGCTGAGTGAGTGTCCGTTATAGCTCATGGACCTGTTCATGGTACTTTCTGAATGTCCGTTGGACCCGTTCATAGGCCTGCGAGTTCTACACGCAGGGCTCAGGGGCATCGGCATCGTATTCGTGCCGGATTCAGTACGTTCAAACGATGATCTCAAAAATGTCCTGCAGCCTCCACTAGCCAACTGAAGTCCGATTAGGCTGGCTGATATTTAACAGCTTCCACCACAGAACGGCGACAACTCTGTTTGTAACTTCACCACACCGTGACTGCAATCGTCCACCACCGCAGCACGAGCAGACCACCTGCGTCGACCACGAGCACTGCCCGTCGACTGCCTCTGCTCCCAGGAAGGTCGCGCGTTCTCTCTTCTCCCCAGACCGCGAGGACTGCATGTCTCGGTCCGCCGAGAGGGGGCGCCACTGTCTGCGGGCCCGGCAGATCCCCGCGCGTCTCCGTCGTCACCGATGGCAGCGGGCCGGGCAGCACGAGCGGCAGCGCGGCGCCATTGGCTGCCCCCAGCCGTGCAAGGTCAGGTCAGGGGTCAGTGCTGTGGTGGCTTCCTTCCGGTGCGGCGTGGTGGCGCGGTGGAGGCTCGGAAGGCGACCCTGGACGGTGGGGATACCCTGCCGCGCGGCGTGAGAGAAGCCACGGAAGCGGGTCGCAGCTAATGGAACGGAGCACCCCGGTGATGCACCGCTGTGTACGTGCGCCATCAAACGCCGCCGCAGGGTCGCTGGGTCACGGGACGGGAGGTTCGAGATCAGTCTGAGGGACCACCTCCTGTGTACAGAGAACAATAGGAGATGGGACTAACCTTGGGTGGTGCATTTTGGCAGGGAAACACAAAGGAGGAAGAAATGATTGGAAAATGACTAAATATTCGTAAAACGATCATCCACAACAAATGTCTAGAGGTCAAATGCAAGGAAATTTACTTTTTAAGTAATGCTGTTCACAGGAGACACAAATATGAAGAGCGCATAGAGGAAAGTGTTCATCAGCAAATATGGTACTTACAGTGAACAAGTGCCCTCCTGCCTATATAAGCCCGACATTGGCTGAGGAGGGGGCGAAAACGCCCACCCCCTTAGTCTTTTTCGCTGTAAAAAAAGGAACAACGGTATTAACGTTATTCCTCCGGGTACCTTCTCCTGCATACATTTGACGTCCAAACTGCAATTTGTTTTTCTTTTTGCCGCGAATTTTTTGAAATATAACAATTTTAGTGACGTCACTACACGCGATTTCGGACCCAAAATCAGTGAGGCTTAAACAGACCGTACACATGTCATCTTAAAAGCAAAATACAACTATAAAACGTCAAAGGATTTCAAATGTCACAGGCTACATTATGGCTGCCTCAAATTTGTAAAAAGAAAAATGGTTTATCCACCAACATTTTATTATCGTTGTTTTGGGTAAAATGGCTACACAATTATCAATTTTCACATTTTAAAAACCCGAAAAGCATGTCAGTGAGACACATACTAGCAACATCCCAAACGAATTTTAGAAGAATATATTCGTATATGACTGAGTTATGGCACTTTGAGTTGATTAATTTATGAAGTGATTTTTAAACTCCTTTTTAGAACTTTTTTTTGGGACCAAACATAGTAAAATAAATGTAACCACGTTATTCGTGAAATACAATAAAGCTATAAACATGTCTTGTTTTTTAAAATAACTTATGTAATAGATTATAAAATATTACCTAATCTGACCTTGTTTGACTTGACCTCGACCTAATATTGCACAAATTTAATACCTCGACCTAATATTGCAAAAATGACTGCAAATATCAAATTATTCGTATAAAAGAACTCATATAACATAAGTCGCATGACTTTTATAGACATTTTGAATAATGATCCTCTGTGACCTGAAGCCTCTTACAGCAAAAAAAAACACCTTGGTAAAACTCAATTTCACCAATAATCGATCTACTACGGAAGATCAAAGTTATCACATCATGCTTGACCAAAGTATTCAAAACTCTACACAACACTATTTCAGACAATGTCAGATCGATAAGGGGATAATTTTACCAAATCAGTCACATGGGCACGGAGCATGGCATCATCTGCGCTTTAGACGTTTTTCATAGAATTGAGTTTTACCACGATATATTTTTTGGTGCCAGAGGCCTCTTGTCTTCACTTGAACTTTGCTTAAGATTTTACTTCTGCTTATTGTAGGATATTAATTATACCTTGTAGAGCAATGTGTGTGATTACGCGTGATTGCAATGCCTTCACTCATTCTTCCGCGGATTATGGGATAAATATGAGAATGAGCGGCCCAACCAAACCCAGCCCATGGCCATGCTTTTGAGAAGCTAGTATCTTTGCAAACTCACTTTGGATTGACAAGCGATTTTTCTATACTGAGCAGCTCCATCCAACCTACTCTGGTCGAGATCAGTGGCGATGCATGTATACATGGCACGCACCACTTGCAGCATGGTAGTCACCTATAGGTGACTACCATGCTGCAAGTGGTGCGTGCCGCGTGAGGGGTCTTCAACATCAGTGGCTAGCAAAACCTTCAAAACGACTGGACCGATTATGTTCAAATTTGGTTTGTGGTTAAGGACAGTTAGGTGCGACTTTTCCAAAGTTTAGAGGTAAGGTGACCACACGTTCTCACGTGTGAACCCCTCTTCTATATATCAGAAGCGGATGAGGCGAATGCATTCTAATTCAGTGTGTAGATAGGGATTTTTCAGCCGATGCGTTTCCAAAAGTCAGGGGTGGGGTTCCTCTGCAAGTGCGCACGTGCACACCCCTAATGTATATCTTAGGAATGGCTGCGTCTGTTGTGTTCAAATTTAGTGTGTACTTAGGGACACTTAAGTTTCCACTTTTGCATAAGCCAGGGGTGGGATGACTGCACGTGCGCACGTGTACTTCTCTATTTATATCTCAGGAACGGCCGGGCCGACTGTGTTAAAATTTGGTGTGTGGATAGAGACCTCTCAGCCGATACGTATCCGAAAGTCAGGGGTGGTGTGCTTCGTAACGTGTGCACGTGCGCACCCCTACTTTATAGCTCAGGAATGGCCTAGCCGGTTGTGTGCAAAGTTGGTGTTTGGTTAGAGACAAGTCAGCCGACGCTTTTCCAAAAGTCGGTGGTGATGTAAGTACCACTGCACGTGTGTACTTTTTTGTATTTTGGAAACTAGCTACCCCATCGTGTTCGAATTCATCATATATTTCGATCGCGCTCGCTCGTTCATCGCCAACTACGGCGTTATACTGATATTAGTCCTGTTTCAACGCTTTGAATGGGAAGTGTAATGAGAACAAAAATTTGAAAATTATTGATGCAAAACCTGTAATATATTGTTAAAATGTTAGTGCGTTTAAAAATGTGACGTTTGTCATATTGAACCACAACGATTGTGTTTCTTCCAATTTGCTATATGTAGTCACTTATTACAATTTGATGATCACAAATTATAATGTAAATGTTCTGTAAGCCACAAAAGAAGTTTCAAAATTGCACAATATTAAAGTTTTGAATTTTCGGAAATTGAAAATAAATTAAAATATAATTATATAGTAGGCTATTACCATTGAACTCATGTATAAGAAATATATATATTGTCGTGAATTCATCACACCATCAGCTGTTCAAACTTAAATTTACCTCGGGTCAAGGTAAATGTAAATACTAGCTCAGACATGTCATACTGCATGTCATTCAACGTGTCGAGACAATAATAAGATGGTGTTTCCGACACCACTCAATCTTGACTCGTTCAAAAGAAATTAGTGAGTTA
>JARBER010162174.1:0-16808 GCA_030265075.1 Balanus glandula
GCGTTCTCAGGTCAGAAAGTGCTCTTTCAAAGACAAAGACATTCATGTAAGAAACAGACTGGTAGCTGGATGTGGCTACCCAATCGTCGGCACTGGCAGGAAATGGGTACTCTGCTGGAACTCCACCCTACCTAGTGGAGTTGAGCATACCTAGCCACCATTCCAATCCACACCGGCCACTCTGCTCAAATTACACCCACTTCACTACAGACTGATCTCTTAACTCCGTCCACTTCCAAGCACAAGGCGCTCTTGAGACAAATAAACGCTGCCCTCGGAGACTACCTCCAGATGAAAGCACAAAGGGAAGAACAGTACTTCAGGCAAAAGGCGGAGGGCACACAAAGCCGACTGCAGGTACAGGAGCAACGTTTTAAAGTACTTCAAAACCCGGTCAACAAGCTGGAAGCACGACTGGACTAGATGCGCTACTGATAGAAGGCGCGGATCTGTCTGTGATTTGTGTGATGCGATCGCAAAATTATGCAGTGTTGTGGACGTAAATGTGCTGCTGTGCCCGTATGGTACAATTTTTGTTAGTCACGATTATGATCTAGGCAACGTCTAGATCGCAGCTAACACGAACTGCCTGAAGCCGAGAGCGAAGCCCGTACACTCCCGTCTCTGAACCTGCTCAGAACACCAGACAGACCTGTCGACGTAGCTCCTGAGCTACGTCGACAACTGGAAGACATGCTGCAGCATTATTGGATCGAGCCAGCGCATGACGAACTCAACTCGCCCTGCATTCCGGTCCAAAAGACAAACGCTGCATCAGAAACGGCTACTTGGCCTTTCGTGTGCCCCGCGGTACGGTGAGTATGACAGGCAGCGTTTACCGCGTACTCCTGCATCTCAATCCCGACATGTACGACACAGAGATTGGTGTCATGCAAACCTTATCTAAGACGTCCACACATTACTAGCCACGACTACAACGCAAATTGTCGGAACTGCAAACGGTCCATTCCTTCATGAAACCCTTACGGGTTTGAAAATCAATTGGATCGAACAGTGGCGACGCACACCGTCCTCCAAACCAAAAGGGTTCGTGAAAGGTCCTGTATTCGCGCTCTCTGCGACGAGGAGTCGCGACAGAAGCTCCTCCAGGTCATACTGTACCATACGCGGACGTCTCCTATGTAAAGAAAGACATCTCTCGACATGCAGTAGGTGTCCGTGTTTACCTCGATACAGCACCAGCCACTGACAGCTGCGGCTGTCGGCTGTGACAAGCAGGGTGGCAAGATATATATACGGAGTCAACAAGCGACATGGTGTAAAAAGCCGAGCCCAGCCCCGGCTCGGTGCTGGAGTACGTGGGGAAAGTCGCCAACATCTTGACTCAATGACGTACCACTTCCCACAGTGCGGCCTGCAAGCGACCAGTTACCTGGCCTGGCTACTGAGCCGGGGTGCGGGCCGCACGCTGCGAGAAGTGCAGGCCGCCGACAGCCGAGCGCGGCAGGCCATGACGCTGCGGCCCAGAGATTTTTATACTACGCTGGACCTCGACCAGTTTCTACCTCCGGGGCAAGAGCCGAGCCGACCGACTCCGACGGGAGCCAGTGGCAAGCCTCCTCAGACCTGTTTTCGCTTCGTACGAAAGAACGAATGCAGCACACCCTGTAGGTGGGGACGGGTGCACCCGCCGTGCCGTACATGCGGCTATCCACAGCACCCAACAGAGCATCACGGCGCGGCTCAGTCGGTCGGCCGACAGCAGCGTCCCGCCGGTCAGTACGGCAGAGCGGCGGCAGGCCGGGGCGCGGTGCACCAGTGACCGGCAGGACGCCACACCGCAGCGGCCACCTGCTCACACGGGCAATAGTATCGGCCGGCTTGACGCCTTGCTCAAACAGTGTCATCTCGTGCAACCCACAGACAGAGTGATAGTGATGGACCGTTTGCGCAACGGAGCCAACCTTGGCTGTAGGGGACATATTCGTATTCCCGCATAGAGTTCCTGGCTTTTGACGAAGTAATCGATGACATGGAGATAACACACACACGCACTTCAAAACGTTCCTGTAGCACAGATAATCAAATAATCCCCTGTCATCGATCCAGCAGTTGGATGATGCTTTAGACACACAATGGCCCGTGCTGCCGCCGCAGAGCGGGCTGGCAGCGTGTATTCCCAGTAGGGGCAGAGGCGCGATTGAGACAACACCGACAGCGATAATCTAGCAAAGCCGGGCACCGCCGACTTGTCGCGTAGTCACCCGATACCCCCGGCAGCTGATCGGCTCATGGTGCGAACTAAGCTTGGTATTTCAGATTTGGGATGAATTTCTTCGGATAACGGGCAAGGCAGGCGGCAAGCAGGCCTTCAAAACTTCGTCGAAAACATGAAAGGCAGCATAGACACAGGGTCACCACAGGCAAGCATTCGCTGAGTGCTGTGTATTATAACTTTAAAAATATGACTATATGTAAGCGCAGAAGTCCACGTTTCCTTATTCCTTTTTTCTTTTGTTGCCTCGACCCTGCACCTGATCGTCTCCGTTGCGCTACGTTCCCTTCCGTGCAGCCATCTTTCCATTTTGGGGGTTCGCCTCATACCCTGGCTCATTGTGCCACGTGAACCCATCACAGGACACAACTTGGTATTTATCACCTTATTTATTAGGTTATTTAGGTCAAAAGATGCTGGCAGAATCTGTTTGGGCTATCAAGCAGCCAATACTGTATGTAAGAGTGTTATGTTGCTAAGATGCTAAGCTAATGTTATTTATTTCAGAAAACAGCACCATGCATGCCTCAGTACGATGTCAGTGTACATGAAATGAGCCGTGCACGAACTGACAAATAAATGCATGCTGGTCAATTACTTTGCTGCTGCGTTGCAAGATATCCGAGTGGGTGTGGCCGATACACTATATGTATAGTTATAATGCACAGCGCATCACAACTATACATATATAGTTAGTTACTCTCCAGTACCAGGTCATGAAAACAAAATAGACCACTATGATTACACTCAACAGTCTGTTCCATGGTTGTTTTGGTTTCAAACTTTTAGGCATCATCCTTCGATTTTGTTAAATGCTTTGGATAAAGCATGACAACACGCAACTCTATAGTGTAACGTCATCAAAATAGCGTAGCACACCCAGCTGACGTAATGTTTAAGGCTATTGGCCGTATATTGTTTCTGAATTCATCGGAAACCCGCTAACTTAGCTATTTGAGATACATTACGTCATATAATGACAAGTTTAATGTATCAGAATATTACAAACGTTGTCTTATTGTAAGTGTAGTGTGAGTCTGGAGATGCCGCCACTAGGCAGCGCTGTGTGTCTGATATACCCTACTGACCTTGAATACAGCAGTCGGCCGCTACATTTGGTGACAGCGGTGTTCTCTCTGGTGCGCGGTGATGCCGGGTGACGAGATGCCCAGTGTGTCAGGGGTGCCTGTGCAATGTGCATGGGTCTCCACAGCCGAAATCCATGGCTGAGTACATTTACTATTTCGACGCTGTGTCCCGGGCCAATAATTGGGATGATGCCACTCAGGCCAGGATCCTTCCGGCGCTGTTAGGCGTCGGGAACAAGACGCTCGCAGACTGCTCGGAGGCGGATCGTGTCTCGTTCTCTCGCATCAAAGGATATCTCACCCGACTCTGTGAGCCATACCGGGATGCGTACATGCTGGATCTTCTCCGTGCTAGTATGCAAACTAGTGAAAGTGTGGAACAGTGCCGCGATCGCATAGTATCGCTGGTAGAACAAGTTTACCCCAGATTTGCTGCCGCAAACAAGGCTACTCTATGCAGATACTTTTGTGTATGTGGGCTGCGTGATTCGTGATTGCAGATGCATGTTGTTCGATTCTGCTCACAGAAGAATGACAAATTGGCACTATGTGGGATGCTGGGGGTAGAGGCAAATGTACTAACCCTTCAAAAAGACCATGATTACCTGAAACTTCCCCTGTCTCAGCAAGGGGTTGCAAATATGATAGCTGTGTCCATAGAGGAAGTACGCTCAATCAAAGAGCGAACTAGAGCACAAGCACACTCCAAGGAGTGGTCTGAGGAACGTAAAGTGAGACTCAATGCATCATCTGCTGGTCGTATTTGCAGGGCAAAATCTGCTCACTTGGTGAACTTGGCTGCTCATTTATTTGAACAGCCCCCAGTGACAACAGCTGCAATCATGTTGGGGAAAAATAATGAAGGCAATGCACTGGCAGCTTAATCAGCCAAAACTGGTATGGTATCCTAGTCAGGAAAGTAGACCTTTGCTCAGCGAATCAGAACCCTATTTAGCTGCCTCTCCAGATGGCATTTGTGATGATAGATTAGCGGAGGTAAAGAGCCCTGATATAAATGAGGTTTGTGAGAGTGACTGCCACTGAAAACCAGGATATGCGCCTCTCGGTGAGGATGAGAATAGTCAGGCTAACATGCAAAGAAACAGCCACTACCAGGTGCAGCTTCAAATGTTCTGTGCTCAGAAGACTATGTACGATTTTGTTGTTTATACTGAGAGATGTCTGCATGGTGACAGTGGACAGAGATGACATATTTGTAGAGGAGATGGTGAGTAAGATGCAAGCATTTTAAGAAGAGTACTATGCTCCTCTACTGATGAAGAATATGTTTACGTGCTGATTTGCCTGGCATTGTGATGATGATGATGATTTGGGTTTAATGGCGCCGCAGCTACTAGGCTATGTGGCGCCCATAACATCTAGTTAAACATTTCCTAAATCAAAACGATCGCAACGATCATAAAAATCAGTATATGTATGAAGAAAGAAAGGGAAGAAACACATGATAAATGACCGACATCTGGAGGTAGCACTTACAAACTGAAAACACAAGGCAGGGCGGAAGAAAAAAACACTATGAGCCAGAGAAAACCACAGGAAATCCCGATGTACGCAAGGAAAAGAAGGACGTCGGATATGTGGCACGACTCATCGCTCAGCAAATTCTCGAAACTGAGGCAGCTGGCGCCAGCAAACATCACTCGTTCCATACGCAGATGTCGGCAAGATAACAGCACGTGACGGACCAACAGCGCCTCTCCACATCGAGAGCTGGACGACCAGGCAAGCTGGATGCCCGCTCAAGATCTGCCCAGCAACTTCTCCTCCGATGGCAAAGGTGGGAAAATGCATTTAGTGTTGGGCGATTCGATTGCTCGCGATTCAGGGGTAAGTGTTAAGGCACCGGATGTGCTGTTCAACCACGTGCGGGGTGGAGAGTCCTGGGGATGGCTGTGTGGTAACGTCTCTAAGGATATTTACCAGTGGCAGCTCGCGGCAAAGGGTTTTGGCGCCCCACTGGGGAGTGTTATTATTTGGATGTCCGGGAACGATGTATACCCCGACGGCAACCCAGACAGGAGAAGGCGGCAGCTGACGACTCTACGGGACCACATAACCGTAGTCATGGACGCCCTGGATGAGGATGCCGACCACATCCACATCATCAGGCCACTGCCGCGTTTCGCGTTCGACGAGGGTCGAGCATGGGAGCAGTGCCCAGCTTTTCACGCCGAGCGGAGGGAAATAAAGCACCTCGGCAGCCATGCAACCCACTGGCTGCTCGGTAGATCACTAACCAGTTTTAAAAGGCGCCGACACGTGATGGCGGACAGCTGTGCCCACTACTTTAAGCGTGATAGGAGACGCCTATCCGAGGCCGGATATAGCTAAATACTTGTAAGGCTTCCGGACTGGCTAGGCCGTTGGTAGTTTGGTCTGTGACGTTCATTCCTTTGTCTGTTACGTTATTATCATTGTTATTTTATTTATTACGTAGAACATCGCGTTTGTTTTTCGGGGCGAAATACTTGAAGGAGGGGAATTGTGTTACGTATGTCCAGATAAATTGTAAATTGTGAATCCTCACCTTAAGCAGTATTTACGTTTCTGTTTCACTGCGTCGCATTTCGTTTATCTCGCCTCGCGTGGTGTGCCATATGTGGCGCATTGTGGCAATTGTGGCCAATAAGTAAGTCGGGGCGAGGTGACGTTAGGTCAGGGACGAGGGACGGAGGGCAGTTGTGACCAGACAGTGACCGAAGGTGCAGTGGGCGGCGGTGCAGGACGACGGCGGTAGCGGCGACACGCCCGGCGGACCACGGACGACAGCACAGGTGAGGTGCCGGCTCCGTTGATGTCCACAGCGGAGAGCTCCGCTGACGCGCTGGTCCCGCGTCCCCACTGATGCGAACAGGGAGGCCGCGGGGCAGCGCAGGGCCGGCAGCTGGTGTTGTGTTTTATGGTAATCACTAACCTGTCTTCAAGAGCAGCGTGGTAGCAGTGGCAGACGACCTGCTCTACAAGATCGAAGCAGACCTCCGATTCCCGAAGCGTGGCAAACAGTCTTTATCTATAACTTCCGCCATCCTTCTGTCCGATAAAGGCTATTACAGCAACAAAAAACTGTCCAAAATTCTTAAAGCCTCAAACTTCTCGAGGGTTGCGGCGGCGGAGGTCACGCGCAGATGTCTGCCGTGGACAAGCGACAGAGACGTCACCAGCCGGTACGAGCCATGATTTTTTGTCTAAATATAACTTAATAATAAAATCAGAATAATATCAGAATGTCAGAAAATTAACTTGGGATTCATGGGGGGATTTATGCGATTGTTCGCTGTCGTATGTGTAACGTGTATTGTCGTATGTGTATAACTTGTATGTCGTATGTCGTAAGTATAACTTATGTATTATTGTTCCTGACTGTGTTACTGACGCTGGTGTTACTTCACACTCATGTTTAAGTGCATTATATGCCTTTGTGCTTCAGTAACGGCCTAATACAAGGTCTGTCAACGACACGGCGTTTTCGGGTGCAATGCACCCGCCCACGGCAAGCAGCCGTGGCGTATACAGGGAAACTGTGCAGCAAAGAGGCAAAGATTGCAGATGCCTGTTGTTGGATTCTGCTAAAAAAATGAAAAATTGGCAATTTGTGGGATGCTGGGGAAAGGCAAATGTATCAGCCCTTCAAAAAGACCATGATTACCTGAAACTTCCCCTGTCTTAGCAATGGGTTGCAAATATGATAGCTGTGTCCAGAGAGGAAGTACGCTCAATCGGAGAGCGAGCTAGAGCACGGGCATACTCCAAGGAGTGGTCTGAGGAACGTAAAGTGAGACTCAATGCATCATCTGCTGGTCGTATTTGCAGGGCACAATCTGTTCACCTTGTAAACTTGGCTGCTCATTTATTTAAGCAGCCCCCACTGAAAACAGCTGCAATCAGGTTGCGGAAAAAGAATGAAGGCAATGCACTGGCAGCATACTCAGCCAAAACTGGTATCCTAGTCAGAAAAGTAGACCTATGCATCAGCGAATCAGAACCATATTTAGCTGCCTCTCCAGATGGCATTTGTGATGATAGATTGGTGGAGATTAAGTGCCCTTATATAAATGAGGTTTGTGAGAGTGACTGTCTCCTAAAATCAGGACATCCGCCTCTCAGTGAGGATGAGAATGGTCAGGCTAACATGCAAAGAAACCGCCACTACCAGGTGCATCTTCAAATGCTCTGAGCTCAGAAGACTATGTACGATTTTGTTGTTTATACTGAGAGAGATGTCTGCGTGGTGACAGTGGACAGAGATGACATATTTGTAGAGGAAATGGTGAGCAAGATGCATGCATTTTAAGAAGATTACGATGCTCCTCTACTGACGAAGAAGATATTTTGGTGCTGATTTGTCTGGCATTGCCACCTGTCCTGCTGCCAGAACCGGAGGCGCCATCTTCGCCACGACCGGCAACCACTGCGCCGCCCGCCGGCAGGTCCGTACAGTGACGGGGTTCCCGCCGCCTGCAACAGTGAACGGCTCCACTCACGAGGTGGGCGGCAGGCAGGACGAGGCGGTGCTGCAAGGAGTGCCGCTCGCTGTCTTTTCCTTTATTTTTCCGAATGAGACCTTCAGCTTCCGCAGGGGTTCTTCCACCTGCCTGTCGACGAGTTGTTCTACTCGAGGTCAAGATCAACAGAGAACATCGACAGTCAGGTGGAAGAAACCCTGGGGAAGCTGAAGGTCGCATTCGGAAAAGTAAAGGAAAAGACAGAAAAGGCAGCACATGAAATGGTACAACGCCAGGAAGACGTTTGTCGCGAGGCCAAATACTCTCCAGGCCAAATGGTATGGCTGACATACCATACAGCGCATGACGGTGGTAAACGGAAGCCGGGAATGCGTTACAAGGGCCCTGGCAAGGTAATTTTGGGTGATGTGACACCGCAGGGACGGGTGACGATGGCGGGACCGACCATCCGATAATGGGAGGACGATGGAAAATGCTGGGAGGAAACGCCAGCTTTCGAGATCGACGGGTCCTCGGAGAAATAGCCAGCAAAGAGGGGGTTCAATTTGTCCCGTATCTGGGCGGACTGATGACGATTATAAGGCGAAACCAGCGAGCCAAGCGCCACGTGGTGGTAGGAGACGTGGTCGAGGAGTACTTTAATGACCGCCTCGGGATCCATCTCAGCAAGAAGGGATATGACAGGATCCTTGATAAGCTGCATGATGTCTTCCGCTGATGTCACATAGTCGCAGCTGGGCTTTCAACAACAGAAGCTATATATCTTGTTATATTGTGTGCGTCCGGACGGGATTTACCGCTGTGTCCTGTCTTGGCAGATACCGTTGGTGTTGGAGAGAACGAAAGTACAAGAGAGCGCTGCGGGGTGTGGCAGGAAACGCCCCCAGCGCTCCAACGACAGATCGTGCGGACAAGAACGGAGGTGCAAGAGAGCGCTGCGGGGTGTGACAGGAAACGCCTACAGCCCTCCAACTACAAATATCGACGCAAACTCGGAGAAAATGCGCACGAGAGCACCGTAGAGCGCTTTCCGACTCTCCTATGTTGCTCATGTGCATTGATTCAGCTCCATCTGTAAAAATGTGTTTGTTTCTCGCATATGTGTGTCGCGCCGAATCCGTGCTGATGTTTACCCTGTCGCGTGTAAAGCGTTACAATGATCTCCCTTCCTCCCCGGAGTAGGGGAATTTACAGCCCCGGGCGAAGACAGGTGAACTTATGTAGCGCCCGCTGCCTGGAATAGAAATAACGGGCCCGCCGCCCGTTCACCCCATTCGGCCCTGAGCACGGGCGGCGGAGCTTGGTTAGTGGACAGCCAGTCCTGACGTCACGGTACGCCCGACCTCTAGCGGCGGCGAACGTCGGCAGATCCCGCAGGGGCTGGTGAACGTCTGCAGATACCACAAAGCCAGGCTCAGCTGTACTGCACGGACAAGGCGTACTGTGACCTAGTCATCTGGACGCCACAATCTACCTACATTCAGCGCATCACGAAGGACGACAGTTTCTTGGCAGACAAGATCACCCGTGCTCGGGCGTTCTTCAAGCGATGCGTGCTGCCGGAAATTCTGGGACGGTCGTACTCACGGCCGGCTGAAAAGGAGACCCAGTCTCCATCAGAGACAAAGGTTGGTTCAGTCTCTGGACAGTCGGTGACCGCTCGAGTGGCTGTGGCGCGACCGTCAGTGACTACGCGCCGCCGGACCACCAGTGACTGTACGAGCCGCAGGACCGCCAGCTCGGACTATTCGAATTGTGGACCCGCCAGCTCGGACTATTCGAGATGTGGGCCCGCCAGTGAAGGCCCCCACCGCGGGATCGCCAGTGACCGTCCAAGCCATGGGACCGCCAGCTCGGACTATTCGAGTTGTGGGCCCACCGGTGACCGCCTTGCCGCGAGACCGCCAGTGACTGTCCGAGCCTCTTAACCGGAAATGAATCCTGGATGTGCTGTGCAGCAAGCGATTATCCGGAGTGCCGTTCAGTTCGCCACTGCCACTAGCTTGTCCTAGTCACTGTTGTAGGCTAGTCTAGTCACTCGGTTGTCCATGTTCAAGGAAAGTCTATGTCTTTCGGGGTATCTAGGTGACCAGCTGCGAGTGATGTCCTCAATTTAAACGTTCGTCGTAAATGTATACGTTGTTTCGAGTCTGAAGATAATACACGTGTAATGTGACGTACAATTACATTTTCAGTGGATAGCAATATGGGAAACAATGAGAGCAGTTGAATATTGTGATTGCACCAGCCGGTTAGAGACGCGCGGAGCATTACCATGTATCTGTAATGGTAATGCTTCCAGGGCGAGTCCTCATGTCAGAACCGCTGCATTTTGCCGCCTGAAAGTCCGTAGCAGCGCATATTTCATTCATTGACTCCTAACTGGTGGGAAATATACAATCACGTAACACGTACGTAGCATGACCAATTACATGCTATACAATCTCGTAACACGTGTGATGTGTCCAGGCACTTTGGTGCGTACGAGCTGTGCATGGTGGGTAGTTCAGTCGGTGTGCACCACCGAGTCGCACATGTTCACAAGTGCGCACGCCACAGTCACTATCTTTCCCACGGTTGACTCACAAGTCGAGTCGGGGACGGACAGGTAGTCGATGGGCTGACTGTAGTAAGTATCGCATATTTGTTCCTAATCAGGCCAATGACGCGCTCCACATGGATTCGAACATTTGCAATCCGTCGCGTCTGCTCTACCTCGACAGCCCTTAGCTGTTTCTTGCCACGAGTACATGCTGGAATGCGGATTGTGGCACACCGTATCTTCTGATTTAAAGAAGGTAGAAAGCTGAAATAATAGAAACCAATATATTTTTGTTGACTCAATAACTTTCATGGCCATAGTATGGCTACCAAGATTCCACTTTTGCAAAAATGCTGCCTCTCGGAAAAACACAGAAGATGAAAAGAAGTGGTTTGCCCTTTTTCGGACACTTTTCCATGATCAGAGGACTCTGAACCCCACTGAGAAGATGACACATATTCAGAATGCAGTAACAGGTCCAGCAGAGCAAGTCATAAGCGGTATGTTTTATGAAGGGAACATCTACGAAGAAGCGCCGAAAGCACTTGAGGACCGCTTTGGCAGACAAGAGGATGTTGTTCCAGCAAACATGAAAGCCGTCTTTGCAAGTTCATCACCAACTCACCAAGATCTACATGGGCTGGAACAGTTTCTCTCAGTTGTCCACTCTGCTGTGACAGTTCTACAGAACTTGAAGTATGATGGTGACATCAAAAGTACCGAAAACCTACGCAGAGTAGTTGAGAAGTTGCCACAAGAAATTAAGCGAGCATGGAGTACACATGTGGTAGAAATGGAGCTGAGATGTGGGCCGAGTGGCGCACAATGTTTAGATATTAGATAACGTTAATTTGTACTTAAACCAGTGTTTAAGCCCATTCACGCTAAAGCCATTGATAAATATTCGGAACTGTCACGTCCATCCATAATTATAAACATTGAATTCGAAAAACGCACTTTTCACTGCACTGCCCTCTATGACAATGTAGGCTTTTTATTTGCTTTCCTTTTTTCCTGGCTGGTCGGTGTCTGCAGTCGGGTGCGTTTTTCGAATTCAATGTTTATCATTATGACTGGACGTGAGACGTGGCGTAGAGCAGATAGGGTTAGTTCGCGGTCTTACGTCTGCAGTCTTCTTATCCTTCCTTTGGCCTTCATTTGTTTTACAAATGGAGCTGAATAACTTTTCTTTTACTCGGAAGAACGGAAATAATGAATAATAAAGGGCCTATTTTATCACCCACCGGCCGTTACCAACCGTGTTGTACCCAAATGGCGAGGCATCTACACTGATACCAGCTGTTCGATGCAAAGAAGTAAAGTGGCAGTTGACGTTCCAAAATAATAATCCATCGTAATGCAGTCCGGGGCTGGTGCGTGTCAGTAGCTGCTCGGGTCTCAGTAGACGTGCTTGGAACCCGAGCTACAGACATGCGCTCCTCGCCCCTCCACTAGGCCTGCGGGTTTCCATTGAGAAAGTCCGGGTTGTATTAGCCAGTGACGCTCAAGGGGACGACGTGGCCCTCTTCTAACCCCTACATATCCTCTAGAAAAAATGTACCACTAGATGGCGTGTGCGACAATTCACACAAAACTGCTCGCTTCTGAGCATCAGACAATAGTCTGTGTGTAGGTACCACTGTTACGGCCGGTTGAGCCATCTCCCGACCTCTTACAGACTTTGTTTTCTTAGATATAGGGCCAAAGCCTTTGAGCTCAAGAGAGCACTTGATGCTTCACAAGAACACAACAGGGACAGGAAAAACAACTCAGTTCAGCAAAGAAAGAAATGAAAGTGCTAACTATGCTGAACTAGAAACTGCAGAACAATGTTCCCAAGGCATTTGAGAAAGGTAACATCAGGGAATTTACATTTGCTAATGAACACTGTACATGTGATGTCTATTAAGTATGTAGTCCAAAAATGAATTGTAATATTAAATCATAATGTAAAAATACAATTTGTTTTTATGGTGGGGAGAGATATTGCTTTCATGTGTAGTTATGTTGATGTATATGATGTATATTTGTGTTTTAAAATGAGTTTGCAGATTGTATTTGTGTCTCTTACGTCTACCTTTATCCCTAGGTGAACCTAGCAAACAAGAAATGAACCGGCACCCAGCCACACCACGGTCTGCACCAGTGGAAGTTGACATCCAACTTGCACCAGAACAGGTCAACGAGCATGAACAAGCCAATGCCTGTCCCAGGCCAATGGTTAGGAGCTCAGGACCAGATATACAGGGTGGGGCAGATAAATTGGGACAAAACTAATGCATTTTCTTAAGCAGCATAATTAGGACAAAAAACTACACAGAGCTTTAAAACTTTTAACATATGTTTGTTCATCCATCTTGCTTAGCACTACTTGATGTGGCCACCATCGGCTGCTCGGACCTACTCGATACGGCTCCTGAAGCGTGCGCACGCGCGTCGGACCTCCTCCGGAGAAATGGCCGCCGCTGATCGCCGAACGGCCCTCTTCAGACTGGTGACGCTGCCATGGGTGGGATTATTGGCCTTTTCCTCCATCATGCTCCACAACCAGTAGTCGCATGAGTTCAGGTCCGACGAGCTAGGGGGTTGTTTCTCCGTTGGCACAAACCTGGGTATCTTCCACTTCAGGAGATATTGTACTATCTGAGCTGTGTGAGCTGGCGCGGAGTCCTGCACCAGTACCACATCCTCCAGGTTGTAGTGCTGCCCCAGCCAGGGGAATAGGACCTCCTCCAGGATGTCCAGGTACTCGGTGGTGCCTATCCTCAGTTCAGGAGATACAAAGTGAAGGGGCATGACGCGCCCATCACCTGTTACCGTACCAAACACCATCACAGAGGCAGGGTGCTTGCTTCCCAGGACCAGAGGGACTTCAACGGGATTGGTAGTGATGACCCGTGAGTTTAAACGGTTGGCCACTTCATCGAAGGTGAAGTTTTTTCGACCACGAACACCATCACGTGCCTTCCTGGCCTCATTAGGTGGTTTAACAGCACCGGCGCTCGTTCTCTTTGCTTCACCTCTGCCTTTTCAGTCAGAAGGTTCTTGCGCCCCGTGACGTAGGTTCGCATTCCCAGGTTATGGTTTACCGCCCTTATAGCAGTCCTGCTGCTCACGTGGCGGTCACGTGCCAGTTTGTTTAGAGTGCTCCTCGGATTCGACAGAATCAATTTGTTTTCGACCAGCCAGCAGCCTGTGGGCCACTTAATGTCGCTGCGATGCTTGTGGGTACGTCGAGAAGCATCGCCTCCAGCTCCTAGCTATGTCACAGTGCGGTACAAGGTGGGCCTGGGAAACCCGGTGCCTTTGAATGTGGCCTTGGTGGTCTGGCCCGCGCGGAATGAATTTGCAATGGTTTGTCGTTGTTTTCCCTCCATGACTTTCGGAGTACAAATGGCCTTAAAATATATGTCACATGAAATATAATTCTTTAATTAATAATGTGCCAAAATTTCAGAAAGATCCTTGGCTTAACAAATCTGTAGTAAGGAAATTAATTTTGTCCCAATTTATCTGCCCCACCCTGTATGTTGTTAAAGACTGATTAGTTGATGGTCTCTCCAACCAATCTGTGACAGGGAACAGGTCCAACCAGTTCCAACCGGAAACCGATATAGAAATTCCGCGATATGCGAAATGTAGGTAGTTTTTCCGCCATGAGACCCTGGAAGTTTGAAACTGATCGGAGAAAAATGTGTCTTTGGCACGACCGCAAACTGTTAGGGAGGTGGGGTCATGTGACCTCGTCTCGTGTATTAGGTTAGGCTCGTGTAGGTTTTGGCCTCGGCCGAGGTCGCCGTGAAGCGTGCGATTTCACCACTCCTCAACTGCTTCTGGCCACACACCTTCACTGAGAAGAACATCTAGAAGATCTCGCTCGATGCCGGTCTGGGACACGTAGGCCACTCCAGCAAGCAGTCCACCATCCATCGTTGCTCCCGAGGATTCAAAAGCAAGGTGGCTCGAGCCAACCGGGAGGACAACGCAGGCGGAACAACAGAAGCGTCCTAGCACATCTACGCAGCTGGACACAGGGATGCTGCCTTCTCTCTCGGAGCCTTCCTCGTCTTGTTTGCGACCTTCCATCCAGACCATCTTGGCAGTGGATCGCGCGATGTCACCGGACTCTTCATCCTTTCCAGGACGTAAGCGGACCGTAAAGAGGAGCGTCTCTGTCAGCAGTATGCGTTCAACGGCCTATGAATCGTCAGCAGCGTCGGGGGCCGCTGTACTTCTGCTGATTGCCAGCGCGGACCACAGCGTGCCGCCGACTCCAGCTGCGGCCGCTGCTTGTCACGAGTTCAGGATCAGATGGTTCCACGCAAGAGTCCGGTACTGCGCCAACTCGGGCGCCACATTCAATCCGTCTCGGTTGATCCTTCTCGCGGGCGACGTAGAAAGGAACCCAGGACCCGCCCAGGCTTCGGAGTCCCGAGGCGGCGGTCATCAGCTGCAAATATATTACCAGAATGTCCGCAGTCTATAAACAAGCTTTCAGTCTTGCGTCCTGAAGCCCCAGTCCTCCGCAAGTTCGACGTGATTTCGTTTACCGAGACTTGGCTCAACCCTGACGTGGGAGCTCATCCCAGACAAGTCATGGCAGAGACTGCATCTTGATTATGCAGGACCCATGGAAGGAGGTCGGTGGCTGCTGATCGTGGTAGACAGCCACTCGAAGTGGGTGGACGTCCACATCACGACGTCTACGTCAGCTGCTGTGACGGTGGATCGGCTCAGGGAGACGTTCTCCACGCTCGGCCTGCCCCTGGTGGTCGTGACAGACAACGCAACTGCCTTCGCATCAGCTGAGTTCAAAAGCTTCATGGAAGGTAATGGGATCAAACACCTGTTCAGCCCGCCGCGACACCCCACCTCTAACGGCCAAGTCGAGGGCTAGTTAAGGTTGTAAAGAGTGTCCTAAAGCGTCGGACTGATGGCTCATTGCGCACGCGCCTTGCTCGTTTCCTGTTTGCGTATCGCTCAACGCCGCACTCGACCACGGGATGCTCACCGGCCGAGTTGTTGTTCAGTCGGCCCTTACGCACGAGACTAGACATCGCTAGACCCAGCCTACAAGCAGTGTCTGTACGCCAGCAGAGCTGGAAGGCTGAGCACGATCAAAATGCACGTGTACGAGAGTTCGTGAATGGTGACGAAGTATACGTTTGTTTCATTCCAGAAGGCCCTCCGTGGGCCTCAGCCACGGTGGTCAACGTGGCCGGGCAGATCTGCACCGTCAGGCTGACGGATGGCAGACTGTTTGGCCGGCACCGCGACCACGTCCGGCACCGCAAGTGTCCGCGCGTGTGTCGGTTCAGACCGACCTGGCACGACCAGTTCTGGCGCTCTTCGCCTCCGCGCTGGTGAGGCCCGCTGTTCCGCCCGCGCTGGTGGCGCCCGCTACTCAGCCAGTGTTGGTGGCGCCCTCTGCGCCGGCCGCCCTAGTGGTACCCGCTGAATTGCCGCCGCCTCTTGGGTCGGCCGCTCCGGGACAGACCTCGCTCCGCTCCGCTGTGCCGCTCGAACCTCCGCGGCGCTGCTCCGAGCGTGAACGTCGCGCTCCAGAGCGGTACGGTTTTTCAAAGTGATGTGAACTGATCTGTATTTGTTGTACTGTTTTGCTAAAAAGGAGGATTGTTCTATCGGTGATTTAACTTGTTTTACCTATGTTATGTACTGTGATTTAATTTGCTTTGCTTTTGCCTTCAATTTTTTAACGTTGAGCTGTATCATTTTGGTTTAAGACTATGTTGCGTATTATGGCGCGTCAGGACTCATTGAGGTGTTTTAGTTATTTTGCGTTGAAGACTACAAATCCTTCACGAAGTACTCCGAGCTGTTGTCTTTTGGTTATGTCTGTTTTTCCTTAGTTGGGACCCTGAGTTGTAACAGTCGGATTATAGCATTAGTTTAAATAGGTTATTTCTTCTCATTGGCTTAGTCGTTATGTCCCCACTGATTTTTCATTTATTTCTCAACACACTGCAAAGCCACTACATTTTACCTAACTTTCACAAGCACCTCACCGGCCCCACCACGTTCCATCCCACGTAGCTGGACCGGACGCTGCTGGCGTGCCATCCTTGAGGCGTCGCCGCACGGCGCCGCGCACCACCGCCCAGTACGCATGTCTAAAGATTAGTATCCTATTCATCCCAACGTCACGGACCACCCAGGATTCGCCACGCTTAACATGATAAGTCATAGATAGTCGACGCCCTACCGCGCAGCTGCCCATCATTACACCAAAAGTCTGTCACTCACCTCACGAATAGGCCAACTAGAGCTTCCGCCGGTACTGGACCAGAGGCTCCGCCTCTTCCGACGCACTCACCTATCAGACTCACCTACGTCATCCCGACTAACGACTCAGACCAATCGTAGTTAAGCGCTGAGCTGAGCCGAGCTGAGTTCGACTCAGCCTCAGCAAACTGTAGTCAGACTCCGGACGGCGCTTC
>JARBER010162175.1:0-10176 GCA_030265075.1 Balanus glandula
CAGGACACAGGTGAGCAGTGCTAAGGGGGACAGACGCGGGGACCGGCTGGGGACAGATAGAGGGAGGGGGTCCGGCTGGGCTGAGGAGAGATAGAGGGAGGAGGACCGCCTAGGGACAGATAGAGGGAGGGGTCCGACGGGGTCAGGGACGGTTGGAGGGCGTATTGGGACGGCTGGAACGAATCCACCGAATTAGCTTGTTCGACCGCCGTTCACTTTCAGCACACTGACAGCTCAGGCGCTAGGCAGCAGGCTGGACACCGGACAGTGGACAGCACTGGACACCAGACAATGGACAATGGACAGTGCCAGCGGCTAGCCGACGCCCTGCCAGGCGGCGGTGATGGTGTGGGGACAACTTCGGTGTCAGACTGGTGACAGCTGCGGCGCTGTCACCGAGGTCCGACGGTCGGCAGAGTCCGTGACCCCTGAAATCCGGCAGAGCTGCTAAGAGCCGATTCCGATGAAGAGAGCTGATTACTCAATTACAAAACGTCCTAAGTCCCTGACGTAGAGACGTGTCGTCAATCAACGTATCGTGGAAAAGCCGATAATGCCCCGATCAAGATTACAGTCTACCGTCTATTCACAGAAGTCAAACAGAAGCGCATCATCTTTGAAGAAGGCGTTCACACGGCCGCAGGAACACGGAATGTTTCGTGACCGGCATTTTCTTATGTACCCCGAACTTCTGCCTGGCTAGATCTCGCAGATCAGCGAGCACGCAAACAAAACGACGTGTTCCGTAAACGTTTCGCCGCCATCTGATCGGCAAATCCCGGCTCAGCGATACTTTACCGCGCCGCCGCTGATGTTTTACCCTCCAAACAACCCCCCCCTCCCCCCCACATCGCCCCGCCGTGCATCACCGCCGGCTTCCGCGTCGCCAGCCTCGACAACAGGACGGCCCACGCCGGCCGCGTTACCCGAGACAATCCGTAAATTAGAGGCGACACTGCCAGTGACATGCAGAGCGGGTAAACCAGCCGGCTGCATTATACAGGCGCTCCTTTACGGCGCGGTGCGATCCATTTCCCGGCGGCACGCTGGCGCCGGCCGGGCTGACCGGCGGCGGACACTACAAGACGGCCGAGCTGCGCCGCGTTAGCCGCACCAGCCGCGCCCGCCGCGCGAGACACCCGTGTATCTGCCGCATGTATTATGCATCGTCCTCCCGAGTGGCGCTGTTTAAAGTCCACACCGGGAGGCGGCGGCCGGCTGACGCCACGCCGGCCCGGGCGAAAGTAATGTCGCTTTTATTAGGCCCATTTGAGGCCGGCGTGGTCAGGCCATATCCTGGAAGGACTGTTTGCGCGGACAGTGCAGGGTCAGACAGCCGGTTTAAAACGGCGCGGCCGAACAGACGATAAAATGGGTGTCCACGATACGGTCCACTTATCACTGATCGCTGAGTATTAGCGAAGAGCTCAATAAGGACAAGTCAACAACCGACAAACAAATTGTCCAAATCAAAAGAATGCAGCGTTTAACGACCTGTCGGCATGCATGTCCAGGACGAAAACTTCTCCAGATTTCAGGCGCATGGACAAAGCTCCCGTCCAACAGTAAGCACAAGCAGAGCGGCTGAACTAAGCGGTGGGCGGCGGGCAGCGGTCTCGACTTTGAGCCCGGCTCAGCGTCCGGCAGACCGGCCTCGGACGATCCCTCCGGCCGCCCTGACTCGCCCCCGAATATTAGCATGCAAATACCGCTCGCAAATCCGCCGGAACGGAGCCAGTGCTGAAAACAGCGGAGCCAAAACGGCCGGGCGGCCATTGGGTTCTCCTGTCCCGGCCAGTGGACCCCGCTCCCCAGTCCGCAGCGCCGGAGAACGTCGGCTTTTAAACCACACAGGAAGGGATATAGCCGACGACGACGACGACGACGAAAGGATGCAGAGAACTGGCTGTCTTGGCCATCTAGTCGCGATTGGACCTACTCTGAGCTAACCGTGTTCACCGGACTTAACCTGTCGCCATCCACCAGCCCATACCGTCCTGTCTAGTGACAATCTAATCCACAGCCCCTCTCGGTCGTGCTAACATGGCGCATAGCCACTATACAGCCCATGCCACATTGACCTATCCTCCTTCCACTTAGCCAACTATAGCTAATCTATCGCTCCGTCCTGACCTACTGCCAGCCAACTGTATACCAATCTGCCCGCCCAGCCAGCCATACCGATCTGCCCCGCCTGACCTGGTCGCAGTTATTCACGTCCGACGAAAGGAGCAAACATAATTAGAGCCCTGATTATCTCCCGGCAATAAATTACCAGCCGAGAATCTGCGATCTGCTTTCGATCCGCTGGCAGCCGACTTAAATCCTCCTACGATAACAGCTTTCGGTTCGCCTGTGATCCGCCTCCAAAACCAGCCCAAGATCCGCCAGGAATTCATCTGCGATAACAGCCTGCAATCCGTCTAGACCGCTTCCGGAATCCGCCTGCGACCCTGCAGCCCACCACGCAGCATCCGGTGCTCCGTCTCAAGGCGATGGGTCAGTACTGGCCAATGACCGGGGCCCGGGTCGCGGTCTGGGCCCGGGTCACGGCACCGCTGGCCTCTCTGACAGATCGCGCGGACAGATTGGTGGCCGGTGTCGGACCAGTCGGGGGCGGGGACCGTCCGACCGAACACGGCCCGGGCACGGCGCCGCTGGCAGACACGGAGGGGTCAGCCACGCCCAGCGCGACCTCCGCGACCCCACGACCCGCGCGACCCGCCGCGACCCCCGCGACCCGCCGCGACCCGCCGCCACCGCCCGACCCGCCTGGCCCGAGCGCCTCGAGAGCACAGGACACACCGCAGAGGCTGCGTGCAACTAGGACGATACACGTAGCCGCCCGGCACCGGCCCAGCCACTTATCGAATTCGTCTGCCCTGCCGCGTCCGACGTAAATCACGCTTTGCATAAACGATCGCAGTGACACGCTCGCCTCGATTAAGGGTGCCGTAGATAAGGCGAGTGGGTGAAAAACGGCGTCGGGAGGTCAGATAGCGCCTCTGTGACGCGATGCGGGGCCAGGCGTGCATGTTGATGCGGAAAGGAGCAATTAGCCGGTGTGATGCACGATCAGCGGTTTGTGCCAGCCGCGGGATCGCCGGCACCCATCGCGCAAGGCCGCCCGTCGGATTAGTCGGATAATTGCTGCATTAACAGACGGGTCATTATAGGCCGGCACCGGGCCCCGCGCGGCACGATGATTACCCAGTCAGGCGGAGAGAGAGGGAGAGAGAGAGAGAGAGGCGAGAGGAGAGGTGAGATAAAACACGGTGTGATGATGTGTCATGGTATCTCTATACCGCTGCACACGGCAGCACGGCAGCCGGGTCGATAAACAGCCGCATTACCGAGTGTGGTTGATGTGACGTGGCCGGCGTAAATATCGCGCGATGGTCACAAATGCTAATTGGCCGGCCGTTAAATCAGCGGATCGGAGGCTCGAGTGGCCGCAGGTAGCCGGTGGCCTCGCGGTGATGGCCGATCGGACCGGACCGGGCCGAGTGAGAGGCCAGCCGGGCCCTGCGTCAGGCGCCGGCCAGCCGCGGGCTAAGTCGTATCTGTCAGAGCTGCTGAGGTAGCTACAGCGGCAGTGTCACAGCCGGCCGCCGTGCCCCCGCCGCCGCCCCCGCCCCCGCCGCCGCCACCGGCTCAAAACCAATCAGCACTAAATTAATCTCGTTATTGGCAGCGGCAACTCTGTCTCTGAAAGCCATTTGACGACGGCGGTGGCCGAAAACAACATCATTGGCTTCGTTAATCGGGTGAAGGGCCGTGGAGGCGGGGAGGACGGGTGGTGGCGTGCAGTTAACGCATTGCGGCCTCTGCCCCTGCAGGCAGGATTACAGTACTGCTGCTGCTGTACTAAGTTCAGTACCTACTGCGGCTGCGGGACACGCTAAGACGGTCAGCAAGGTCATGGTTGAATGGACACATGTAGAAAAGGAACGGACCATTACAAGACACCAGGACGGCTGGCAAAGGCCACTTCTGAATGGACACATGTCGAGAAGCTTATATGTTGTAGACGAGCTGACATGGACAGGCTGACACGGCCGACCAATAGCTTCCAGCGGACCACTGCACTGCAGCACCGCACGATAATCTGCAACTCCGCCGTACCCACTGCTCCACGAAGGGGACCTGGTGACGTTGAGATACCACGAACGGCTTGGTCGGCATACCTCTGCGGTCGAGGGATCACGTCACTGGTCAGAGGAACGTGACCACGAGGTTGTTACCTTGCAATATGCCGCACTATTCACAGAGTTTCGACTTACTTGTTCTCTAGCGAGCACCATCCGCAGTAGGGGTCCTTGGCGCCGAGACACTCGCCGCATGTTCTGTACAGATGGCACTCCTGCACCTTCACCTTGGAGACCTGCAAAGACAGAAATCGCGGTGTCAAACGGACGGTCACTAAGACAAGCTACAGCCACTGGATTAATCACAGCTGTGCGGTGTGGAGCACAGTGTCAGGGGTGCGACGCTCTTACTACTGTTTTCCGGTGAAAGCCACTTTGTGAAAGCGTTACACGTTGCTGCGAAGGACACTGATTTCAAGCCACCGCACAGTGACACACATGGTAGAGCTGTTGTAGGTCAGAGTCCGGCCATTTGAAGACACGGCGGCACGGGGGAGCGATATCTCAGCGCAGCGCTGGGGGATCCGACAGAATTTAAACGGCCCACTCAGCCGCAGACATCTTACCATGGCAACAGCACCTCCCGGCGCCGCAACCACAACTAGCCGCCCCGTCCTGTCCGTATCACCGAGCGGGTATCGCTTCTGGGCGCCAGCGGGGCGCCAGCGGGGCGCCAGCGGCCCCCTATTGATCCCCGCTGGGCGGCCGGTCGGCGCCCGGCGGGCGGTTGGTGGCGCTCACCCTCTCACCCGGCCCATTTCACAGCCATTGGAGCCCGATGACAGCTGGATGGCTCTCATCACAGACCACTAAAACGCAAAAATAATTCATGCGCGACATTTATAGGCGGGGGAAAAGCCCAGCCGTCGCAGAATCGACGCCAATAAATTCGGTCTAGCGCGTGGCGGCGGACCGGACTGAAGGCATGATGACAAATGTGATGAGCCACGACATTGCAGCTATACGCGCACTTTTTCATAATGATCGCGACTAGCTTCTCTGCGTTAACTTAAGTTGACTATCTGTGCGTTTACAATTCATTCGTGATTCGACTGCACTTCATTAAAGTGACCGATTTCTATAGAATCCAAACGAGGTGAGAGTTTGATCGGAGGGCGTTCAGAGGACAGCGGAGCGTGCGGATCGAACTTGTTCTCCGTCAGCGGAGCGGAGCGGCGGGGCAGACACCCTGTAAATCACCTAAGCCGACAGCACCGCCAGTCGCCGGCCGCCAGGTTATGAAGCCGCCCGCGTAACGGATGGTCGAACCATCGAGCCGCCTCCGAGCGAGAGAGGCGCTGAGCCAGGTCAGGAGCTTAGAACCGAGCTACAGGATGGCCGCTGAGCTAGACAGGCGACCGAGTCAGGATAGGAGCTTAGAACCGAGCTGCAGGAGAACATTTGGACAGGGTGTGAACTAAGCTATCAGCGTAGCCCGAAACAAGGTTATATAGTATACAATACACAACAGCTGCGGAGCTAGCAGCAGAGTCGGCTGACGACCCAGCTGACTGAGGTTATTGACAGAAGACGATTAGTCGCCATTCCATCCGGCTACGTCCGTGATGATCCCACGCGATAGTGAAATGACCTCAGTCGGCGGAGACACGCCACCTCTGGGGGAAGGGATTTCTTTCTTTCTGGCATCACCGGCCTTCTAGATGAGGAGGAAAGCTGGCAGGCATAACAAAATTTGTCAACCCAGGAAAGACATACAAGCTCCTATTCCCCCAATAGAGATAGAGAAGATCCTCTGGACCTCAAACCTGATCTCACCACTTTAACGCCTAGACAGCCGCCACCAGCACCTCCCGAGAGCGGAGCCCCGTAGCGAGGTGAAACTCAGACCTCCCATCAGAGCACGCCTCTCATCAGAGCACGGTTCTCATCAGAGTACGCCCGCCGCCGGTGTCGGCTTATCTGGCGCGATTCGAACCCGGTCGTCGCCTCCCCAGCGTCCCCTAACTCAGCGGAGCAGCACCATTTACGGCAGATTCGCGCGGCACATAAACAGTTTCATTCTATCGCCATCATCGCACGCCCCTTCCAGCCGAGCCGCGTCTGCCCGAACACCCATCGAGCCAGGCCCTGCAGCAGCAATGACGCTGCTTACAGCGTCAGTTTCCGCTCGCATCACACGCACGCGCCAGGAGGCGGGACTACATAAAGCGACAACCGCTCGGAAACGAGTCGCCTTTTTCAATTCGCGACGGCTTCATCTGCATAAATCGATGGGGAAAATAATAAAAGCTACAGTTCGAGAGCAAACTTGAGACAAGAGCCGGGCAGATGAAAGGCAGAATATGGAGTGCCGGCAATGCATCCGACTATAGTTGAGCGAGGACACCGTCCACCGCTAGTTCTGCTGCTGTGCCGGCAGTGGCAGTGATCACTCTGCCCCCTCCCCGCCCCACCCCACACCCACCCCACCCCCGCCCCTCCCGCCGCGTCGGACCATTATCTCTCGCCGACACGCGTGCCGTAATGGTAAGTTGGCAGCAGGGGAGGGCGGGGCGGGCCGGCTGATCTTCCAGAGTGGCGGCCGGCCGGCAGCGGTGCGAGGCCGGTCACTGCCGGCCGGCTGGGCAGGCAATGAGTCGCCTCGCCGCCCGGGGCGGTGGCCACAGGGCGGGGGCGGGGGCGGCGGCGGGGGCGGCCCCGGGGACGGACGGTGGACAGGGGCGTGGCCGCCGCCCCGTCGCCGGCAGGACAGCGCGGCAGGCGACAGAGCTGGTCATCCGGCGGTACAGCCCACTGCTGTGACAGGCGACATGTCGGCGGCAACAGTGTGCAGGAGCCGGGCCGTGACATGGATCTATGCGGACCGATCTGAGTCGCACTCGATTCAAATCCACCCGCTCTGCAGATCCAATCCGATCAAAATCCGATGGGTTTGATTAAAATCATGAAGACAATGGACAAATTGAATCCCTCCCAGATTCTGACCGGAGCCCCAGCTGGTTACAGAGCTAAAAGAATCACCGATTATGTATGGTGAATCCCCGACCCTGCAGCCAACACGGGGACAGAGTCATTCGACATCCGACCGAACTGCAGCGAACGGAGCGTGCTGCCAGCATCGGCGACCCGCGTGCGCCGCTGTCCCGGAGCCAATCACCGCCCGGTCGGTCCCGAGACCCCGGGGACAGGGCCACTGATGGGCGGAGACGCACTCACTCGGCCAACTGACCCCGTTCCCGCCCTCCGCCCCCACCCTTCCCAACCCCGACCAACCGAACCGACCCCTCCCCCGACAGTCGACGGCATGCAACAGGGCGACAGTCGCAGATATTTCCTGTAGTTTAAGCTGTATGCAGTGATCTACAAGTCGCGCGAAAAATCGCCGTGCACATTCGGCTGAAAATCGGCACAATCTTGACATTGCAAGCCAGGCCCATCAGTACGCGGAAACATAGCCGGATTGTGCAATATTGCGGATGTAAAAATTAGAGCACATGATATGAGGATTGATAAAACTTCGCCGAGCCTTGTTTTAAATTCCTTTACACAGCAAAGAGGGTGGGCAGCGACGGGTAAAACGTGGCGCGCAAAAGAAAGTTCATCACTTTATGCGCGAGGCATTGTCCTTGGCCTAAATCAATTGACAGCAAGGGTCACAAATACAATCACGTGCATTATTGTAGCGGCACCCCGACAGCATCAGCAAATTGGCTCTCTCTTACGACGCAGCGACACCAACTAGCCAAGTGA
Source organism: Balanus glandula (assembly GCA_030265075.1). Lineage (NCBI taxonomy): Eukaryota > Metazoa > Arthropoda > Thecostraca > Balanomorpha > Balanidae > Balanus > Balanus glandula. The sequence continues at coordinate 7,860 of JARBER010162175.1, forward strand.
CTCTGCGATGCACCTCATTTGTTTCGTCGCACTAACATAACGCCGGCATAGCACAAAAACGCTCAACGCTGCCGCGGCCGCCGCGCCCCTGGCGGCCGGCATCCGAACTAACCGGTACCGTCGCCGCCCGGCCGCCTTCTCCAGTCGCCTGCTTCCGGGACGACGCGGCCCTTCCGCCAGCCGCTCCCATCTATTTTGATTAGGTTAATTGATGAACAGGCTGCGGGCGGGTGGCATGAGAAGACCGGCTGCCACCGTCCCCCGAGACCCTGGAGGACCCAGAGAGACTGACCGACGACCACACGCCGCAGCCCCCTGCGAGCCGATGTCACACAGTCATCAATCTATCTAGCCCACAGCTCCACGCGCCGTCACCGCAGCCGAGGCAGCCTGCATGGTACGTACAGACGGCCAGACAAAGTTAATATCCGCACTTCCGGTTAGTCTAGGCTGCTTTCGCGCCGGAGTGCTCGCTGGAGTAACCTGGCAGCCGCCGGGGACCCGCACTTTCGGCAACTTCCGCGCACTTCCGGGCTGCGGTCCCCAGGCGGGACCCGGCCGGCGTGCTCCGTGCAGCAGATCTGCGACACCTGTGTCTCAGCCAACACCCCCGGGACATGGGCTCAGAGCCGGCGGAGCTGAAAAGTACTCCGGCACCGGGCAGGGACCGGGTATGGGGGAGGCAGAGCAGAGCCGGGAGACGGGAAGGGGACGGGGAGTGCGGCAGCGCACCGAGGTGCCGCCAGCTCAGGCAGTCGGACGTCACGGAAGTCTATTTCCGGCGGCGCGGCACGTGACGAGACGTGACGGGGCATTCTGTTTGGCGACGGCGACGGCGGGCCACCCGGTGAGACCGAGCGAGGCAGCGCCAGTCGAAGGACCACCGGCAGCCGCCGCCGGCCGGGGAGCCGCGACAACCCCAGGACCACCAGGACCACCAGTCAACCCAGGACCACCAGCAGGAGAGTTCACTAGAGTGTCGACTGTCGAGGCAGCCCAGGGACCACCGAAACCAGCTGGACAGGTTCAACAGTTCATGACAGTTCTCACAGGTTCCTTCTCAAGACCATAAACCGTAACACTATTAATTTAATGACACCCGTTGCGAGCCAGACCAAATACCGGACGCTGTGGGGTTCGAACCCCCGTCCGTACTTCGCCGCTCCAATGCGCAGCATAGCTCGAGCGTCGCGCATTGTTTCCCAGGTAGCGCCAGCAGCCGTGCTATTTCAGTACTGTATAGCCCACCAGCGCCGCCCGCGCCGCTCCACAAAAACCCACATCGTCATCCACTTTCGCGATCTTTCACATCGTTCTGTGGCGTAAAACTTTCAGTACGAGGTGCGTTCTGGCCGAAAGAAATTCACTGCAAAAACAACTCGTAATTCGCCGGCGGAGGTGGCCAGGAATCATCGCTGAGACCGCCGTCTCTGAGGAACGCGGCGCGCGCGGCAAAAACACGGTGAGCTGCGCCGCGTTTGTCGAAGCCGCGCCGAAATGGGCCAGATTATTGCCACTGCAGCATCGCGCGCCAGTAGCCTGTTTTTACTCTGCTGCGTTCCTGTTTTCGGCGCCGCCTCAGGCGGAGTTTGTTGTGGCGGCAGCCGCTCGTTATTAACACCACAAGGGCCACGAATCGCTGTTAAAAATGACCTCCGAGTAATGGGTCATTATGCCTCGGTGCGCCGGCTAACACGCGTCTTCCCCACGGGCCCAATAAATGTCGGGTTACATTTCTGGAAAACCAAATGTCCAAGAGACTATACGGCAGCTGGCAGCCCGGGGGGCAAACAGGCTGCTGCTCGCTCCTCCTAGCTCACCCGGGCCGACGTCCGCCTGTTGCTCCTCGTGTCGCCGCGAGGGCGGGACGACAAATATAGAGCCGGGATTGAATCAGAGCCGCCTACACGGAGAGCCGTGATGGCGAATCGAGTTGTGACTGACTTCACAGACATTGAAATGGGACTAAGTTCCCAGGTAATGTTTACAGCAAGGCTGTCAATGGTAAATTCGGAATTTTTCGGTATGGCGTTGTAGCCATAAAACTTCATTAAGTTGCTACCTTTTTAGGAGCGCTGATGGCGAACGAAGGTACAGTAGCAGAGGCGGAGGCGTCCGAGACACCGTGCGGTGTGTCGATCAACCGCTCATCTCGTAATCGATGGTACAAAGCGAATAAGAGACAACGTCACCGCCAAACATGCCAACACAGAAGCCGGCACAAGCCCCTCAAATGGAGAGACAGATATGATCGGAGGAAGCCTTCCCGTTCAAAGCAAAGCGGTGTAGCTGATCTTCCCCGCTCCGCAGTTACTCG
>JARBER010162186.1:0-10176 GCA_030265075.1 Balanus glandula
GAGAGAGAGAGAGAGAGAGTCTCCATCGGTCTCCACCCACACCGCTTCCCGTGTCTCCCTCGGTCTCCACCCACACCGCTTCCCGTGTCTCCATCGGTCACCACCCACACTGCTTCCCGTGTCTCCATCGGTCACCACCCACACCGCTTCCCGTGTCTCCATCGGTCTCCACCCACACCGCTTCCCGTGTCTCCATCGGTCACCACCCACACCGCTTCCCGTGTCTCCATCGGTCTCCACCCACACTGCTTCCCGTGTCTCCATCGGTCACCACCCACACTGCTTCCCGTGTCTCCATCGGCCTCCACCCACACCGCTTCCCGTGTCTCCATCGGCCTCCACCCGTAGCTGCAGCGTCACAAAGCCGCCCGAATCCCACCGTCGCTGACAAACGTTGCCGTATTTCCGGACATCGGTCACGGCCTTGTCGTGGGGCCCTCCCCCGCGCGCCGCAGTCGGTCGGTTTTGTTCAGTGCGCTCCGAACAGCTGCCGACAGCCACATTACGTCATTATAGCAGTCAGCGACGTCCGGGGCAGCGGCGTGTCCGGAGCTGACGGAGCGGCGTCCGGCGCTCACGTGTCGGTGTCCGGGACAGCGGCCGTGTCCGGAGCTGACCGAGCGGCGTCCGCCGCTCAGGTGTCGGTGTCCGGGGCCGCCACATTGTCAGCGTTTATGTGGTAATGTGCGGGTGCCTTCACAGTGTCCGAGATTTAGGTGGCAGTGTGTCGGGTGCCTGCAAGTTCATAGCGTCGGGAGCTTAGTTGCCAACGGCCGGGGCAGTTACAGTATCCTGGGTACACAACGCGTTCGGCATTGATATACCGTACCTACAATCTACCCAAAAGTTCTGGGCACAGTCTCCCCATTAGCAGCCTGCTAATCGGTGCTGTACGCAGCGGATTTCAAAGCAACTCAGTTGAGCTCAGTCAGAGCATTCCAGGACAATTATTCTACAGGTTCATAACGCTCGACCTCATCAGATTATCCTTAAAATTTGTGTACCGGGTAATCATAGACCCCGATTTTGATTTTTAAAGTTTCAGGCCATCCGACCTATAGTTAGGGATTTAAAGCCTCTGGCATTTTTAAATAAAGAAAAACAAGGGTTTATTTGATGTGCAATAACTCCGCAATACGCAACTAAAGTGTGACGTCAATTATACATCAGCTGACGGCGTGGCACACTCAGCTGACGACGTAATGTTAAAGTCCATAGGCCGTGAATTCTTGCTCAATTCATCGGAAAACTGCTGAGAACTTAGCTATTTGAGATATATCGCGTTATAGAATGACAATAGTTTTATATTTCAGAATAATACAAACATTGAGTTAATGTCAGAAAGAAGAACATTTCAGCTAAGAAGGCACAGTTCCTGTAATTTTTTCCTAGAAAGTAGCGTTCTTTGCGCACTAATACAAACAAACCCCTAACGCAACATTCGAATTCGCAGCAGCTACTACATCTTCAAATGACGCATTGTGACTTATTTCTGTTGATACATTCATATCTCATGCCAATTTCTGATGAAAATAACTTAATTCTAGCCTAATTCAATGCAGAACAAGCAATACAATATCTAGTCTATGCATCTAGTAATGTGATTGCCAATCATGAATAAGGATGATGTCATTGATCGTTCTAACACCAATTACGAAGCAGCATTAGCAGTAAAATAGCTTCCAAAACTCATAAAATGATGACAAAAAATAGCATTATCCATTGAATTACCTTTCAATACTAAGTTCAGCTTCCATTGACGAGGAAAACGTTTTATTTTTCGTCTATAGCCTTTAACATCACCTAGTTAGCTAAGTGTGCCCAGCCATCAGATGAATATATCAAATGACGTCACGGCTTTAGTCGCGTATGACTGAGCGAAATCAAATAAATTTTTTTATTTTTCGAATCTGTATGATACAAGAGTTATTGGAAAGTAAATTAAATCATATTTCGGAGAAGTTTGTAATTCCAAAATTTTTGGGAAACAAAAATTGAATTGCATAAAAACTGTATGGTTAGTGCAAATATTTCAGTTTTTTGGACACAGAAATGCTGTTCAATACCTCTCTGAATTAAACATTTATAGTTGGAAAGTTAAAAGTTAGTTGACATTATCGCAAGGCAACTATAATGCTAGCCTACAATGACGTAACCTACTGCAGTTGTTGGATTAAATCCTCACCATCGGATGGCTTACGTATGTTTAAAGGATAATAGGCGTCTCCAGGCTGAGTAAAAAAGGGTAACAAATATAAATTGTATTTGAAAGTGAAATAGACGCCTTTGACTAGAACTAGTATTATAGCTACAAGCATTTACATATCCAAGTGTTTATTCTTATTAAATTCGGCTCCTGAATGCGCCTATCATGAAGAAGAACATTCAAAAAGGAATATCTATGAGCAGTTACTTGTTTATTTTTTTCGTTTGGTTACATCTTGCCCGTGGTGAATATTTTAAGTTACTTCACCTCCTTTTTCATTAGCCTGGAACCGCCTATTGCAAATATATTTCATAAATATTTTGACCGAAGTCGCAATGACGTAACATTTCACTTTTTCACAAAAGTACAACACAAATATTTCACTATGCATTTTCACCCCATTCTTAGTTGTCTGCAAGCGCCTATAATTCTTGCATTTTCAAAATTAGCCATCATATTTCAATATTTGAGTCCATTTCTATTGATCCCCATTAGTTGCGTTGAAATCGGTTGAAAGACCTGACATTCGTGGATGATGAAAAAACTCTCAGACTTGCCGTTTTGTCCCTCCCCTGTTACACCGTATTCAATATTGTATAATTGTATTTTGTTTTATATAAATATATTACGTATTAAGGGTAATCAAACGCCATTTGATTTGTGAAAATCGGACGAGTATATCTCGAGATATCACGGGGAGGTATAAATTGCCCCCCCTGCCACAAATAGGATTAGCCAGGATAGCCAGGAGCCTGCCACTTATTGGAGGCGGACACTTTTGTGCCCCATTGAACAAAATTTATGGGTCTAAGAAATATAATATTTTCACTGGCCACATAGTTTTTTACAATGCAAATGTTTTGCCAACATCTTTGAAAATGCAAATTTAGAAAGAAAAAACAATATCTAATATGTACTACAATAATCTTTGTTTCATTATATTTCATTGGTTTTGTGATTTTACTTTATTTTATTTAGTATTTAGGAAGCAACTGCAGGACGAATAAATATTGTTTTGTTAGAATGCGAAAACGCCCGAGGCTTTAACTCAAAAAGCATTACTTAGATGCCCTTTAACTCCAAAAATCGAAATTCGGGCACATGATTACCTGATATACATACTTTGAATAAGATCTGAGGGAATCAGGTGTTATTTGACGCCAATGACCGATTGAATTGGCGTGGAATGCCCCACTGCGATATTGCGGGGTGATCTCAACATTATTATTGTATTTCCGCTGTATTCAGCACCGATTAGACCTGTCTGGGCCGGCAGCCGTAGGAGGGGGGCAGACCGAGGACTGGTGCTGACAAATGCCACCGCTGGGACGCCCAAATACATATTTGTCTGTGGTTAGCGGTCTTGACGTTGATATACTTGTGTCCGGCCTACTGCGAATCGCATCTACTGTGAGGTAAGGCCTGGAGAGGTACAGTCCGGCGCGGCGTGGCTGAAGCGGCGCGGCGGCGACAAAAAGCGTTCACCGTGTCGGTGGTAGTCCCGAGCATCCTGTGGCCGCCGGATCTGCCCCCACACATTAGGAGCATCCTGTGACCGGCCAAATTACGGACCACCTAGGTGCGAGGCAGGCGGGCGTTCACACTTCGCACGCTATATGATATATCACAGTCGCAGCCGCGGTGTATAGCTTTGGTCCCCGGTACCTTATCATGTGCTGAAAGAGGGCAATTTGCAAGATAAGCATACCCACACTTGTCGGGTGCACTAGTTTCTAATCAAGTGTAATAATCGTATCATAATTCACCAGCATTTTAGATAGATTGTCTCTCACCTTTGGCGCAAATTTACTCAACAGCTTTAAACTTTCTAACGGACGCACTTATCGAATTGAATAATAACGCATTGGGGTGTTTACTGTATATACAATAATTAAACAACAATCACCTTCCTCGGTACTACTGAGCGTTCGAATGTGGTCGAGCAGTGGCCGGTCCAGGAGGGGGAGGGGGGAGGGGGCGTCGGTAGCTGGTATTTACTCTGGCTGTGTCGATAGAGACAGGGCGGCGGCAGGGGAAGGGAGCGGTGTGTGTGTGGGGGAGGGAGGGGGTTGTGAGGAGGACGTCGGTGGCGGCTGGGAGGTGGCGCTGTTTACCTGCTCTCGGCACGTTCGGGCAGGCTCTGACAGAAGACGGCCGGCAGTCCCTGCCAGCCTCTCCCCGGCCGCCGGGGTCCGCCCGTCCCCGGGCGCAAAACATAATCAAGACGTTTAACTTCCAGCTCACTCGGCGTGATTACCACAAGGGCGAGTTTGCCGGGTGCGGAGGGCCGGCTTGGCCCTTGCTGCCGGTGTGCCCGAGGCGCCGCCTCCCGTCTGATTTATGGGAAGGGTGGTGAGTCGGCGGGAGGCCGGGAGGCCGGGGTTCGGGAGGCGACGCACAGTCCCACGTGCCCCCACTGACCACCGCCGGCCGGGCGGGGTGGCTCGCAGCCAGCCGTGATGTCTTCTAGGAAGTCCCGCCGGAATACCACCCGGACCTCTGTGGTGCAGCGTGAAGCTGAGAACTGGTACAGGTCCCGGGGCGCTGCTAGTCGTGCCGTCCGCCGGGCCGGCTCTATAGAGCGCTCTGAAGCGAGCCGTGAGCCACCGCTGGAGGGCCGGCTCGCTCTGTCAAAATAAACGATCCCCGCCCCGCCCCGCCCCGCCGCATCTCCATGACAATGGACGGCGTAGCTCATCCGAGCCTGCTGATAAATATCTCAATTACTGTTGTTCTGAATTTGTAGTCTTAATGAGACAAAGGGCTGGGTCGGCCGGCGTCCGGGCGCCCTGAATAGAGCTGCGCCTCGACACCATTGTACGGCCAGCTGACGCCGTCCCAGTAAACGCATTGCATGGTGCTGGCAGCCTCTGTCGGACCCGGACCCGGGGGACCCGGAGGACATGGACCCGGACCCGAGCCCGGACCCGGACCCGGACCCGGACCCGGACCCTGACCCGGACCCGGACCCGGACCCGGACCCGGACCCGGACCCGGACCCGGACCCGGACCCGGACCCGGACCCGGACGGAGCGCCACCGGTGACACTGGCGACGCTGTGGAGTGATCTGGTGCTGGCATCTTCACCGGCCGCTTTGTGTTGAGCGCTTACATTACTGCTGACTGCGTGCTATTGTTATATATTTGGCCGACCAAAGGCTGTAATAACGCATCAGTCATTTAACTGCATTGTTGAGCTGAATTTAGCAGCAGTATCATCCAATAGCGAATGTTTACACTGGTCACAATGTCTACACTATCCACATATTAATGTCTACACTGCTCACATGTTTATGTCGACAAATAGCGTGTGAAGCCAGCAGCTTGAGGCCATGAGCTGTGGTGCGGCAGTGCAGTTTATCAGCACAGCGTAGATTACCTGCAGGGAATGTCGACAGGAGCCGCGCCCACCCAGCGGCACGTCGCCCTGCCCTATCCCTTCATTACCCCCCCCCCCGCCCTGATACCTGGACGGTCGAACCCCACCCAGGGGGGATGGGAGGGGAGGAACAGAGGGAGATGATTAGAAGGTGGTGCCATCCCATGTCTGAAACGAGGTGTCTCAATTCCAGCCGACCAGTTTTTTTCTGCTCAGAAAAACAATTATGTAAGCTCGTGTAGTGTGCGTTTATAGAGCGAGGCATGAGCGAGGCCAATGCGAGGCATGAACAGTAATCCTGACGCTCGCTACTGATCATAGCACGATGGGGAAATGAGATAAATTAACGTGAAATTGTCACCAGCGGGCAAAACGGTTGGTGCAATATCAGTCAGCGTACAGAAATATGACGTGATCTATGGAGAAGCCAGGAATCGGTAGAAGTGTTTGTTCCATGTGATTGAATCGAGTTATGGAGAGGCTTTACTGTGGTTACAACAGGCTTCAAAATCTCAGAGGGATGCTCTTAACACAATAGACCTCATATATTTTTTCTGTTTTTGCAAATTTAGGTCGTGGAGATGCTAACCAAATCGACGTGTTGAGTTTATTTTATTTGTATTGCCTTTCTTTGCCATATAAACTGCATGACGTCAGAAGAAGCGTTTGTGATGATGGCACTGCATAGATCTAACCGTTTGCCGGTATGTCTCGTAAGTCTCAGATTGACGTAGCCGGAGTCAGGAGGCTGGTCCTGTTGCAGCAGCGGCCAGCGATTTGCTGTACTGAATACCACTGTCTGCAATATGAACGCCGCATAAACTTGATATAATGACCCCGACCCAGCGATGCCGTGGTCCGTCGGGGCTGCGGCGGTGAGCAGTGCGTCATCTGCAGGCGGCCGTCTGGGGGGCTCCGATCACAGACCGATAGCCTGATGTCGCAGTTACTCCGGCAGCAGTCCAACACGCAGCCCCTGGGAGGTCATCAGAGGCGCGCCGGCAATCATAGCTGGCGATTAACGGGCAAAGGGGCTGGCTCGGCGCAGCTAGCAGTGCAGGATACAGTACTGCCAGCGATACCGGCATCAGGAGCCGCAGATTACACTTCTGCCAACGATGCCGGCACTAGACGCTGCAGATTAAACTACTGCCAACGATGCCGGCACTAGAAGCCGCAGATTACACTACTGCCAACGATGCCTGCACTAGACGCTGCAGATTACAGTTCTGCCAATGATGCCGGCACTAAAAGCTGCAGATTACAGTACTGCCAACGATGCCTGCACTAGACGCAGCAGATAACAGTACATCAGGCTGTCATGACAGCACATTCCATTCACATAACATAACACACATTCACATAACATTACCGAGGTGTTTGAGGATATCCTCACACGTTTTTGGTGTATAAGATTTCAGATGAATTTCCACATGCATTGTAGTGCTATAAATATCTCCATGGGAAATACTTCTAATACATCCTGAAGCTTATATACAACCAAAATGCTTTAAAAATCATCCTCAATAACCTCAGTCATTCTATCCCCAACAGCGATAGAATGGCTGAGGTTATTAAAACAAATAAATCGTGAAAACGGCTATGATGTGTATTTGCACATGTATTAACATGTATCCATACAAGCAAAGATGTAGGTAGAACGTAGTTGATGATGTATATAATAGATGGCATAGATGGCGATGTATATTGTATACACATTGGTTCTATACGCGCCGACGTAGGTGATATAGAGTCAGTTGCCACTAGTTGTTCCCAACCTTGAGCCTCAGCTGTGGTTAATTGACCTCTTACAGAGACAACCGTCAGCAGGCAGCATACAAACGCCTGCATCCGATTTTAATGACCCTCGCTGGCGCCCAAGGCCGGAGCCGGGCCACTGACATATGACTGTGTTCTGCCGGTGGACCGGGGCTTCAGTTACAGCGGGGAGGCGGGGGAGTGGCGCGGTGCCGACTCAGGTGAACAGCAGAGTTAGCAATGTTTTGCTGCCGTTCACCTAGCCGCTGTGGCAAGAATTAAAAAAAAACATTGGTCTTCTCTGAAGGAAGACAGATGTGGCATGATAGCTACCGCCTCTGCGGGACACTATTGCAACTAAGCCTTAACCCCACCATACAAGCACAACAGAACCTGAGAAGGAACGCTGGGTAAACACTTCCACTTCATGGAAGCCGCGAAGCTCAAGTCTCCCGGAATGTGCCATCGCTGACCATTCCGACACAAGCCCTCTTCTCATCCGTGCCGCCACATCAGCTGCGAAAGCGCAGCCAGTAGCAAACACCTAACATCACCTGGCGCCTTGCGACTGACCGACTGACCGACTGGGCGGCCGGTGCCACGCGGCGGTCCGGTGTCGTTGGTGCTACCTTCCTGTGCCCGTCTCGGCGGCTGCAGTCTCCCGTCACGACTGAGAGCCGCGCTCTCGGGCGTCGCCGTCAGCCGGCGGTCTCCACGCCGCGCCCTGCCTGCCGAGTGCCGGGCTGTACCGGAGGCCGCTCTGATCGATCTGAAGTGTCGGCCGGGGCACGCAGCTCGGTTGGTGATTTCGGGCTGAGGCGGCTCACGCGCGGCCAGGAATGGCTGGAGCGTGATGCGCCGCCCATCGCGATGGCACGCCGCCGCCGCGCCACGCTCGCCTCCATAAATCGCCGCGCCGTCTGCCGCCCACCGCGCGCCGGCATTGTCTCCGAGCGGCGGCTGGTAGCGCGCTGGGATTGAGATTAAGAATACAAACGATGATGTGAGATTCCGGCGGCTGGTTTTAACACACACCGGGGAATGTAATGCCTATATCAGGGTGGCTGAGTCTCGGCCGTCGAGATTCGCACCAGCCGAGTCAGCTACAGTCTGCTGCTGTATTTGGGGAACCGTTACTCTTACGGGAATCGGAATTGCTTTTTGATTTATGAGTAAATAGACAGGACACAGTGGTCTGTCATTAATTATCGCATCAAAGCGTCGCCAAGCCAAGCCAGTTCTTACCGCAAACAAGAGGTTTGATAGGAACTAGTCATTCTCTGTGCTAGATGTCATTAAAATATAATCACAATAAACATACACACATCGTTAAAAACATATTCAAGACCTGATCTATCAACGAGTCAAAATGTGTTGCCACTACCACTCTGTCTGAGAGCAGATTCAATTTTCTTTGCCGAGTCCGAACACCAATTACCTACAGCTCCGCGAAGGGGAGGGTCGCCTCCGTGCTCGTCCGCAGACAAATGTATCATGGCTGCCGGGCCGATCACGCGCATAAATCTCCTACGAGCCTGGCCGGCCCCATTCCGGTATGCCTGGCCGGTCTGCCTGGTCTGGTCTGCCTGGTCTGGTCTGCATGGTCTGGTCTTCCTCTCCGGTCTGCCTGGTCTGGTCTTCCTCTCCGGTCTGCCTGGTCTGGTCTAGTGATGTCATTTGAAACTTTGTCCATAAATATGACCAAAACTATACCAGTTTTTGCGAAGCTTGAAAAACCAAATACCAAACAGATTTTTCACAGAACAAAACAAACCAAAATTTTACTGATTTAAAAAATTCACGTGAACTGAATAAAAACATCAGGATATATTTAACATTTTTAAGGACAATATCGCAGTGTAAAGATCATAAAAATACATCGGAAACCCAAAACAAAGTTTGATGTGGTATGGCAAAAACAACATTTAATTCAATATTAATAATGTATATTGATAGTCGATACTTAGGAACCTGAAAATTAACCCGCGCGGCGTAGGGGGGGTAAATTTTACCCCCCACCCCCACCCCCTCCCGGATTTCGTCGATAACTCAACAGCCGTTCAAGATATCAACATGAGACTTGCTATACCTTATTCGGCATCAATTTGACGTCTTGTACGAATGTTTTGAAAAAATCGATTGAGAAATTTGGAAAAAATGACGTTGTGATGACGTCATGTCATGCCAGTTTTGATGACAAAACGGTAAATGTTTGAAAAATCATAGGAAATCGTGGAGAAACGCAATTTGTAAACAAAAACGTTAAAAGATAATAAATAAAATTTTCTACAACATGGCCATCTCGGATTTTCAAAATTTTGAGTTTTACCCCCAAAATTTCAAAGAACAATTTTTTTTCAAAAAAGTTGTTCAAAAAGCAACTTTTTCTCAATTTATTAGAAAAACCGGAATATATGTAAGAGCACTACGCATGGACAATGCACAGGCCAAATTTAAAGAAATATCTCTGATTTTGACTGAGCTATAGCTCCGTGAGTGAAAAAGACTCGTGACGAAATTTTTTCAAATCGCATTTTGTTTTTTTTTAAAGATACCGACAAATAAATGCTAGTACTGTACTTTTGAGGCAAAAACAATCTAGAAACATCGAACTGTCATTGCATTCAGCTGATTTCAAAATTTGACCTCAAATGACCCGATTTTGACCTGAACTTCACCTGAGGGTCATTTCATGAAGTATGAATGTAAAAATGAGTACTTATATCGAATTATACGTGTAAAATTGATCATAAATAATGTGCCGCATGAGTTTCATTGATATTTTGAAAATGGTGACCTTCTGTTACCTGACCTTGACCTTGACCTTGACCTT
>JARBER010162208.1:0-10174 GCA_030265075.1 Balanus glandula
GCGCTATCTATGTAGGTATACCATGACGCCTAGCGACATCTATATATACACCATCTATACTCCCGGCCACCCGGCATTATTAACTATTATCGATGCATTACAATACGTCGTCTATATTATGAAGTATTGTAAATATGAAGATATGAGGTATTTTTAGATTATCGATGCTTTCTTTTATTAACACTGCCTTGCCTACCTAGTCCCAAGGGCCCAGCGCCGCCCCTGCACCCGTTGACTTCATTCTTACAAAACTCACAGGTCCGTTTCATCATGTTCTCTCCTGCTGCTTGGTGTCGGTAGGAAGCGTCAACATCAGCATATGGCCTTCTACGCGACTGTTAAAAGCAACATATTTTTTTTAAGAACTAGATGAAGACAGTTTCAAAGCTAGTGGAGGCGATGGTCATTCGAGGCGCCGGAACTGCTGAGGTCATATGATGACCCTGAAGACTCAGGGCGCCACTCGCGGCATCGGGTTCGGCATGTTGGAAGCAGTGTTGTAGCGCTGCTGTCCCCTGCCGCAGTGCCCAAGGACTGGCGAATCCGTCCGGTGGCCATTGAGCAAACCAGGGAGGGGGGTCCAAAGTCAAGGTAACAAGGGCGTGACATTCACTACCAGCCTATAGGGTTGCTTGTTAAATGACTACTTTCAAGCTTGGTTTTCAAACTGTTCTACACCTCAAATTCAGACACCGAAAACACCGAACAACGGTTTTCAAGTTCAAAGTATCGTGTCAAGTACGACGCTGTGCGTGTGTTTACGCATTTCAGCAAAGTTAAGGCTGTCTTAACAGTTAACCTGGTTGATAAACAGAAATACGCACACGATGCAGCCATATCCTGATATTGTTTGGTATTTGGTAACATTTCGCTAGATTTTGGGAGCACCCGTGTTAAAGTGTCCGGGATCAAACGGCCGAGCCGCCAGCGAACCCAGCTCTGGCGCGGACAAGGCGGCACGGCAGGGTGGTATCGGCGGCGTATCTCTTCTGTCCGGCGACCACCATCTGATGTGCCGCGTTCCGGCGGCACATCAGACGGCACGGCATGTGCCGTCCGCAGGTCCGGCAGTCATGGACGGGTGGAACGAACCCGGAGAAACGGTCGCAGGTCAAAATAGAGTTTGTCGAGTTGATGGGCCGTATTTTTCATTCAAAGTTGGATTCTGATTTGTATTACACAACAAACTCACAGGTTATGGTTATGATTCATTTCAGATCACAGGATATGATTCATATTCCAATTACCAAAAATAAAATGAAAGGTCAAGGTCGATGTCACAAACAAGTCTCCATTGATAAAATTTCAATAAAACTCACGCAACACATGTTTTGAGCTATTTTTTACGTATAATTCGATAAAAGAACTCATTATAACGTGCTGGCCCCGACAAATGACGCTTATGCGAAATCCAGATAAAAATAAGATCATATTGGGTCAAATTTTAAAATCAAATAATTTAACAAAAAGTAGATGTAAAAACTGTGTTGCCTCGGAAACAGTACAGGCAATTATTTGTTTATATCTTGTTAAACAAAAGCCGGAAAACGTCATTTTCAACAATGACGGCGTTAGTCACTTATACTCGGGGAGTTACAACTCAGCCAAATAATGGAAATGGTTTCAAATTTATTTTGGGTATTGTTCATGCGTTTTTCATAAACCCATACCAATTTTCGAAAAATTATTTATTTAATTAATTTTGTTTTTGGTTTATTTAATTTTTGGGTCCAAATCTAAAAACAATATTATACTTATTATGCCCCAATCACTCTAACAACCGATTTTCCACGGTTTTAGCACATTCATCGTTTTCACATCAAAATTGGTATGCCATGATGTCATTAAATAGTCCAAATTACTGTATTTATTATTTCCAAAAGTTCTGCATGAATTTTACCAAAATTTTCTGGGATCACGTAGAAATGATGCAGGATGAGGTATAGCAAGTTTAGTGAAACTATCTTAAACGGTTTTAAGTTATGGACAGACACCGGGAAGGGGTAAAATTTACCCCCCCCCCCCCGCGGATTAACCCGTGCTCTGGTGGGCCTCAAAGACTAGTTCGCCCTGATGGTGGCTAAAAGAGCTATTAGAAACAAGTGATGGTGACCTCGGATGACCTTAAATAATGACCTAGTGAGGTTCACGGAACAGAACGTTAACTATAGTTCTCCAGAATATCCTATAACATGATTCAGAGGCAACTGGACAAATATCATGGATATTCCTAAAATATGAAGCGTTTGAATATGTCCCCCATTTAATTATAATGGACAGGTCACGAAATTGACCTGACCTAGGTCAACAATAAAACAATTTCAAGATAAACCATTCGTGGTAAAATTGTGTTTTGACACTCTAGGTTTTAAGCTTATGGGAGAAAAGACTGGCTATGGAACGCCTGCAACTTTGGTTGGTGGTGAGGTCATGTCAACTAGTCTTGCGTGATCTGACCTGAAATGATCTAGTTTATTTTTTAGAAAGTAAGTGCAACGGATGCCCGAACAGCTATGCCAAAAATGGCGGCACCAACGACGCAGTTTTTTGTTATGATTGAAAAAACGCAGGGGGTCATTTTGACCTCCACCAGCGCGAGCGTCTAATGTCATCTAAAATTTACCAAAACCTATTTAAAGTTACTTTTTAGATATCGGTTAAGAGCCCGTTTCGTTGGCTCTGAAATAAAACAAAAGAAATCAACCCACCTTATCGTATCCCGAATAAGAAGCCAAACTCCTTACTATGTCGCCATTGGCCCGCCTTCCCCCACATTTTCAACAACATAACACATTTTACAAAGCAAAACAAGATGGTCCACTGAGCCCACAGCCCTCCTCCGCTGTTTTCCACCGTTCCGCCTTCTATACCTACCTAATAAGAAAAAAAAAACTTTGAACTTTGTAATACGCAACCCCATTCCCCGGGAACTACCATTGCATGAGCATAGTGCTACGAACCGCCTAATACAATCAGTTAATATCAATCCTGTTCATACTGGGATCACTGGAACTGCGCGATTGGATGGAATAGGTCAGGGTTCAAGTTCAATAAGGCGTGTTAGTTATAGTTCATGCGTAGCAAAAGCATCTAATCCTGGAACTCCGCGCATCTTAAGTTAGGTACTACTCATGTGCGGCATCACACGGCTTTGCCAGCAGCATTGATCAAGGGCGGGTATTGAATGAACGCAGGATACAGGCCGCGCCGTGCATGGCATTCCACAGACCGTATCACGCAGCGGTGACGTCACCCCGCTGGGCAGCCAATCAGCGACAGTGCAGGACTGAACGGCGGGTTAGCATAATTACCAGTCATGCATTAGGAAAGCTGACTCGGAATCCTCCGAAACAGATTAAGAGAACGTGTTTAAGAAGACTGCATATCCATGCGTGTTATTAGTTTCAGAAGTAGTCGGTGTTGTGCGACAGGAAAATATGCAATGATTTGATATGGTAGAGAGGTACTTGACCAAAAAAACTTAATCGGCGATAGACGAGCGAGTCCGTTGAAACATGGTTGAAACCGGATATGATATGTAGTAAGGAAATCAGTCAGTTGTCACCTAAACTACACGTTCTACATTACCAGGAGTGTGCGATCTCAAACAATCTAACAGATTTCAACGTAATCTGTCGGCACACCTGCGGAAGCAGAAGCCAGCAGGATTGCTACTTTGGCAAGGGCCACCCAGTCCGTGATGGTGGCGCCACCTCAGGCCCGTTGCACCACCTACCACGCCCGTTCCCGGATTTTGGTCAGACACGCCTGCCGCGGCACGGTCACAAGCGATGTTGACCCTCATAAGAGACAAAACATGTCATTAGCATGATTGATTGAATGAGGCTATCAGATGTCGAAGACCGCATGTCAGTCGTATGAGGAATTATAAAGATATCAGCCTCATAAGAGCGTTGCGGTCGGGTTGGGTCGGCCGCTTGTGAGAAAATTCCATATTTATTGAAGGTGACTTTTCCACGAAATGATGAATGGTGCCCACAGATCAGGCACTTTTATTCGAATACATTTTAAAATAGCCATGAACATTTAACAGTGTCTTATTTTCGAAAATAAATAAAACAGTCGAAAACGTATTGGAAGTTGGCAATTTGGTGAGATACTGGTTTTTGTGCGCCTGTGCTTCAACCCATTATTTCATGTTTGCTATTTGGAACGCTAAGAAAATCATTGTTATTTTATATTGTGTGATGTCCTGAAAGTTGCTCGATCGCTTTTTATGATGCTGCTCGAGTTAGACCATGGTCGTCATTGACGCGATAGCAGCGAGCATTACTATAGGCTGTGGTGTATGGTAGCGTGAGGCTTCTCTGTATTATATGCAGACGGCATTTTGAGGCGGCATTGTTGGGAAGTAACGGATATGTTAATTAAAATTGCATCTGTAGCGTTCCACTGATTCAAACAAATACCTAAAAATCCCGAAAGGCATGGACAAGCCCCAGATCTCAGCCCAGCTCCTTCCTTCACATCCTGTGCTTGCCACTGGCCACTAGAAACCGAGGCAAAAGCTCCCACTAAATCCAGTCACCATCCAGGCCATTATCTGATGCGGGCGTCACCCTGCCCGGCCGGCGCTGTACCATTCATGCCGCTTCCTTGAATGACCAGACGCCACCAGAGCGCAGAACGCTGAAAATCGGCCCATTCAGAGGTGGACTCTGCCCTTCTGCGCCGCGCGGGGACCAGGACCAGTGGTGCCGCGCAGGCCACATGGTGACCGGCCACCCTGGCTGGCCGGCGGGCCGACACAGACCAGACACGGCCGCGCACCACACGGCCAAACACGCGGCCGGAAACAGCTCCCACCGGCCGGCGCCGCCGCCCCCGCCCCCGCCCGCTCCACGTGCCGCCCGTGTCGTCCGGAGTACGTACCGGCAGCAGGCGGCGGCTGGCTCTCCGGTGCAGCAACGACAGTCCCTGGTCCAGCTGACACCTGAAACAGGAGAGGATGGTCAGTAAGGCCACGCCAGTACACTGCCCGCGCAGGTCCTCGCTAACCCAGTAAACGGTTCCAGTCGGAGCTCAGTTCGCTGCGCCCGGCGCATATAATAGGGGGCGCCACCGCAGGTCAGTGGCGCACGGCGCACGCAAGCTATCAGTACCTACGTGCGCACAGGGCTGAAGCTTTTCAAGACGTGCGTGGGGGTGAAAATATGTCACATTGGTTGGTAAATAGGTGGAAAATTTCCAGATAAAGGTAAGCAATTTTAAGTCTAGCCAAGAGGATTCGACAAACGAAGTGCGTAGCGCACAGTTCGGACCTTCACGCTAGCGAGAGCCTACCCTATCACACGCAACCAAGGCCGCCAAACCGGCACCCCGCGTCACCGCCGCCGCGAAACATCGGTTCCGCCCGGCTCGGCGTGGCCCGCCGCCCGTGGCCCGATTCCCATTCTTTCTGGAGGCTTACTACGTTGGTTGGAGCGCCGCCAAGCGGCGGCGGCTGCGAGCCGCGCGCTGGCGCCGCCTGGCGGCCGCTGCCGAAGCTCGCCGGCATTCCGTCGGCGGTGTAACGGGGCGAGTGGAGCGCGACCGGCGCCCGCAGGCCGCCCCGGGCGGCAGCCGACCGCCGCGGCCCGGCACATGGCACGGGCGGCGCCGGCCACGTCAGGAGCTTCCAGGAAGTCGTGAGCCGCTCGGCGGCTGTCCCGGTGCGTCAGCAGCTACGCAGCCGCCGCTCGTGAATGGGCGCCGGGCGGTGCCGGCGGCGTAGATGACGCGTCTAGTGTTGCCCGCAGGCGGCCGGCGGCCGACTGGCCAACGCCGCTCGTTCCACCGCGCACAGAGCGGCCACTGCGCTGGTGCCACCCTCACCGGCCAGGCCACTGGCAGAAGAGTAGACTGGTAAAATGTCGCCCCAAGATGTGTTCAGAACTTGCACACGACCCAAAAACAGCCCTACATCCATTCTTTGTTGTTGCGCGGCCAAAATGGCGTCGTCGGCGACACTGGTGGCGCAGTGGCGACTCGGGCCCATCTACGCCGCAGGAAGGCCACGGCCCCCGCTGGCCTCCCCGCACCCTGCAGCCCGCAATCGGCAGCAAAGTCAGCTGTCCACCAGTCAGCTGGGCTAGCTGCTGCCTGCCAGTTAGCTGAGCTAGCTGCTGCCTGCCAGTTAGCTGGGATAGCTGCTGCCTGCCAGGCACCTGCAGTCTGCACCCTCACCGTAGACACATCCACCATCAGACACCAAGAAGATCCAACCCACCTGAAGAACCAGCCTCGTACGCAACGCATGCTGATCGATTGGCTAGAGTATCGGGCACCTCTACTACCAGGAAGGTAGTAGCAACGTACGCAGAATGTACAAGGTGTAGCCAGCCAACGCGGAACTTGAAATTCAGGAGCCTTCAGAATGTCATTGAAGCCAGTTTCAAGTGAGCCAAAAACGTTGAGCATATGCTATTTTCTGCGAATCATTGGATTAAAAATTAGGCTTAGTTAAGTATGTATTTGTTAACAATACCATTTTTTACAAAAATATCGATCGAAGTTCACAGTTGCTGTACAACGCTGACATTGAGTTTATCATTCACGCAGTTTGTACGCATTTTTAAAACATTTGATAGCATTAAATCAAACTTTGAACCATGATATCGCGCAAATGGCCGCGGATTTAATAACATCTGACTTTAGATTCACATTCAGATGTGATTGCTCCTAACATACCAAATTCGTACAAAAAAGTGGCAGAGCCGTTTAACAGAATGGTTCTAGAATGAGGAAAATCATCCGAAAATAAACATTGTCCACCAGTTTAATCCAAGCAGGCCTGGAGCCATTATTTATTTTAAAATATAGGTAATATTTTATCACAAATGCTGCACTATCTAACATTTCAGGATAGTTCAAAATTTCAGGATAGTCTTGAAAAGTAAGGTTACTATTACACTCAAAATCTAAAGCATCAAAAAACAATAATTTCAAACTTCGAACATGAATTCACCCAGCATAGCGATCTGGGTCCATCTGCCCAGTTATTCTGATCCACATGGAGAAACAACCACAAATGCGTTTATTATTGCACATAAATTTATATACCACCACAAAACATGCAACTGGCCCATCTTATGAGTAATGACTAAAGCCGCTCGTTGTTAATACTTGGAACCTGCTGCACAAGCACCCATCCTTTTTAAAAAGGTATTATCTGAGGCCCAGGACGACTGGCCGGTCCCAGAGACCACATTCCTTCAAATCAACCACAGAGACAAATTGTGCGATCTTCAGCACCGTTAACCAGACAGGATCCCACGGACTACCCACCTGGTACAGTGGAACATCAGCAGAAAGACATGGGCTGAGAAATCGCAGCGCACACGGCCCCAGCACGACCCAGACACGCTCGCTCGCGCCGAGTCGCTCGGCCACGAGGATGCCGAATGCCGACCGACCAACGCGTTCACTTTCGTTTCCACCAACTGCACGCCTGTTGGCTGTTAGCGACCCACTGCCGCTGCCGTCTGGACGTGCCCTCCACACTGCACCGTCATCACATCGTCATCCCACTGCATCTCCATCGTCATCACACCGCGGCTCCCACTGCAACTCCATCGTGATCACACCGCGGCTCCCACTGCAACTCCACCGTCATCACACCGCGGCTCCCACTGCAACTCCATCGTCATCACACCGCGGCTCCCACTGTATCTCCATCGTCATCACACCGCGGCTCCCACTGTAACTCCATCGTCATCACACCGCGGCTCCCACTGCACCTCCATCGTGATCACACCGCGGCTCCCACTGCATCTCCATCGTCATCACACCGCGCCTCCCACTGCACCTCCATCGTGATCACACCGCGGCTCCCACTGTAACTCCATCGTCATCACACCGCGGCTCCTACTGCAACTTCATCGCGCTCCAGACAGCGGGGCAGCTCCAGCCCCAGTCTCAGCTTGAGTTACAGCTTCAGCTTGACTGGGGCCGAGCGAGGGGGGGCTGAGCGAGGGAGGCCGAGCCGGATGGTCTAGCAATGCGAGGAGAACCCCAAGGCAGTCTTTCGCCGGTAATTATCCTCCCCCGCGTCGGTGAAGACACACGTCGGTCTCAGCCGGCCCCGTTTCCGGCGCACGCGGCCGGCACCGGATGTGACCGGTTCCGGTCTGCGCCCCGCTCAAACCGAGCCGGCTGCAAAAACGGTCGGACCGCACCGGACGCCCGGCCAGATTGATGACACGCCTTGGGGCACTCCGGGTCCCCAGGCGGCCAGCTGTCGTCTGAGGCGCCCGCCGGCGGTCCCCGAGGCCCGCAGCCATCCCGGAGCAGCCAGGGGCGCCCGGCCGGCCGGCCAGCAGAGCAGCAGCGGCAGCAACCCTGCCCCACGGCACAGCAGCAGTCTTGCAGAGGGCACCGCAGCGGCGGTCCGGTGTGTGACAGAGACGGAGAGCGGTCGCGGCCGCGGCGCTGCAGGGGGAGCGAGGGAGGCCGACGACCCTCTCCGGCACCGGACGTGCCGCCGAGCAGAACGACCGAGGAACGAGAGACCGGCGGGGGAGGGAGGCCACTGGTGCGGCGCGGCATGCCCGGCCCGCTGAGACGACCCCGTCCCACGGAGGCGCCACAGCACAGAGTCGGCCGCACGGAGTGCTGGATTGCGACTCACGACTAACTCAGAACGCGAAATGGTGGCACGGGCGACGAGAACAAATGTGATTAGCTTGATGCTCTGAGTAGCGAGTATTGTGGCAGAAACGAACTTGCAAATACTACACTGACAAACGGAACGTGCATTTCTGTATGTCCAGCCAGGCTGGTTATCGATTCAACTTTGTTATTCAATCACGATTCATTCTGGAACATAAGTGATTCAATCACCATTTGAAATTATTATACGCATTTTTTCGGATTAAAATACCATATTGTGATCAATTCACGTCTAATTCACCATTGAAACAACATTGAACGTATATATTGCATAATCTTTTGATTCAATCAGTCTCGCTTCCATTTGGATTCAACCATGATTCATGAATCAAAATATTTGGTGGTAAATCTTAACATGGTATCAAAGGCAGACATGACACAGTGCATCATTAAAAAAGGTACGATTAGCATCAAATTTGCTTCCACTGTTCATATACACTATTCATATATTTCAGGCATATGTTTGAGACTTCCTCCGTGAGCCAAGAAGACATTTATTAGAAGGCGGTCCTGCTTAGCAGCTTACCAATTAATGTCAGACTGACATTTTACATTTTTACATTTTTGACATAAGCAGCATGACGTCTATGATATGCAGTGCACAGATGGGAACCAATGTCTATTTTAAGAATTCATATCCCTATTTTCCGTTCTAAGAAGTTTGTATTTTCAATTTGCATCAAAACTTCAATTTGTAAATTTCCCAACCAAAAATGGCATGACAGAACTTCGCTTGAAAATTAGTTTTCCAAGTACTGAGCGGCACTGTCACTTTATTGCAAAACTTGAAATAATACAGAGCAAACCATCTGAATCTGAAAGCAGTTTCTCAAAATTCGCCCCCAGTCGCCCAATATCATCGTTCAAAGTTGGAATTTATGCAGTCAACGAGTTTAAAAAATGCGCCACCACCACAACCTAAAATCAATAATTGCAGCGTTGTACAGCAACTGAACATTTATATTTTTAGATTACGCATCTGAATCTAAACTACCGTCTTTCTTTTTTTCTGCGAATAGCCAATGCATTTCTATAGTCCACTATAAAATAAACCAATAGAATACCGAAAATAAACAGCACAAGCACCCCACAAGACGAAGTGATGCTCACAAAAATACAAAAATATCTACAGCACCGAATACGTGTTGTGCAGAAGCTTCCAAATATTGAAAAAGTGGTGGGACAAAATCGTAGGCGCGCTTTCAGATAACTATTATTGCAACAATGTGTTTCTTATTTGCGGTGCTTAGTGCCTTTGCCTTTGGTGACAATTAAAATCATTATTGGTCATCAGGCCTTATTTAAACATGACTTGCCAAAAGTGACAGAGCCCTTTAAAAAAATTCACTTAAATTTAGAGAGTAGGGGAGACCGGGGCTAGTTGCATCACGGGTTGAATGCATCAGAGCTTATAACTAAAAAACTAGCCATTGGATGGAAACGCCGATGAGTCTGCAAGAAACCCACATACGCAAACCCTTTGCTACGGCAAAACGAGCGATGC
>JARBER010162218.1:0-10173 GCA_030265075.1 Balanus glandula
ATGCGTCCAATAGTATTGTTTTTATCATTCTTAATACATCTGTAATTACACAGTGTTCTGTAAATTCATGATAATGCTCAATTCATTTGATGTTTCGACATCAAAGTCCGTATCCGGTACTTTCTTCGAAGGCATGTTATGGATGTTATGAGTACCATAGGCTGATTATCTACCCCACTTTTAATCACTTCTAGTGACGCCTCTGATTTGGCTATATACTTTGATATGAGACATGGTATGCATGAACTATATTCCTATTGAATGGTGTTTCATTTGTGCAAATCCGTTCACAACTGAACTTGATATAACCATTTTTCCACAAAAAGTACTTACGGCCACCCGTGGTGCCGAGTTATCCTTATGTGCACCGTTAATATACATGTATTGACTGATGTATTGACTGACACTTTGACAAAGTGCATGAAAGCTGCCGAACTCTGCCGAACACTCGGATGTCCATGGACTCCGATGTCCATGAAGATGTCCACAAGTGTAAGCACTGAACCTGAGACGAAGTGCAGTTTCCAGTGTGGTTATCTGCCTCGTTCAATCGCAGGTCATTATCTGTTCTTCCCGGCTCCTGCGTGTGGGGTGAATGCACGGCTCTGCATGTCAAACAAAGTAGTCGGATGCTGGTTAATCCGAGCTATCGTGCCTGAATGTATACCTGACGCAAACTTGTTGACTCGCAGTTTGCATTCTTTCTCTGCAACGCTATCCTCCATTGTGGTGGCGTTTATCGTCGTAGGCGAAATTCTAAACCAGCTCATTTGCCTCTCCCATTGTGTGCATTTATGCAGGTCGCAACCCAACCGATGCATGCATGAATCAACACATCTACATCATTTCTGCAGTAACCGATACAGACTTTTCTAACTACACTTGCGTGACTCACTCACGGAATAGTGTTACTCGCCGCGTGACAGTCACATCCATTCCGTGACACTGCACAGTCACGAGTGCCCTCCGGCCGACCTTCGGAGCCTCCCGGGAGACAGACCGCGTGGTGTCGTCGCCACTGTCGCCACTGTCGCCGGTCGGTCGGTTGGCAGCTGTGCAGCCATTGAGAGGACCGTGTGAGCTCAGGTCGATGGACATCCCGCCGGCCTGTGTCGGCCCCGGCAGATGTGTGACGCTCCCGGCGCAGCTGGTCAGCCAGCGGTCCTCCACACAGCTGGTCTGGTCACCAGTCTCTCGTCACCAGTCTTTGATCACAAGTCTCTGGTCACCAGTCTCTCGTCACCAGTCTCTCGTCACCAGTGCCTGGTCACCGGTTTATGGTCACCAGTCTATGTCACCAGTCTCTCGTCACCAGTCTCTGATCATCAGTTTCTCGTCACCACTCTTTGGTCATCAGTCTCTGGTCACCAGTCTCTGGTCACCAGTCTCTCGTCACCAGTCTCTCGTTACCAGTCTCTCGTTACCAGTCTCTCGTCGCCAGTCTCTCGTCACCAGTCTCTCGTCACCAATCTCTCGTCACCAGCAGCTCGTCGCCAGTCTCTCGTCGCCAGTCTCTCGTCGCCAGTCTCTCGTCCCCAGTCTCTCGTCACCAGTAACTCGTCACCAGTCTCTGGTCACAAGTCTCTGGTCATCAGTCTATCGTCACCAGTCTATCGTCACCAGTCTCTGGTCACCAGTCTCTCGTTACCAGTTTCTCGTTACCAGTCTCTGGTCACCAGTCTCGTCACCAGTCTCTCGTCACCAGTTTCGGTTGTAAGACTCGACACAAATTTTAGTCATGTGTTGTGACTTTTATTGAGATAAAGTCCATATACAAATTTACCTCATTGAACATGTACTGACAGGGTGCGGGAAGATACCTTTTACCGGGTCAAGTAACCACCGTCCGTAGAATCACGGTGAATCGTGACTGAGTTGACCTATCCCGTGAGCAATGACACCATTGGAGTCTGGCCGTGCGTGGACATGACTAAGGCTGTCTTAGTGGTCGCATCGTCCCACAAACAAGGTCCCATTCTGAGCAGCGCACTCAGACGGCCGTCAATTGGCTGATGTGCTTGGCGCGGCGGCTCGGGAGCCTCTCCTGCAGGCGACAGACGGGACGCGGCAAATGTGGCGGAACAGCGCCGCCCCGCTCCACAGAGCGTGACCTCGTCTGCGACGAGACGCGGCGCGGCGGCTCCGTCTGATCGTCGCCGGCCATTTTTTCGTCGCTCTCTGCAATGAGCACAGCTGGCGTCAGTCGAGGTTCCACAGGAACTGAGTCTGGTGCGTCTGGCGCGTCTGGTGCGTCGGGTGAGCCTGGTCAGACTCGTCCTTCCCAGTCTGTGTGGACTGCAGCGGACAGTCTGGGTTCCCGACTGGGTGGTACGTGTTTTGTCCTGCTGGCTCGCGGCAGTCTGGGTTCTGTTATTCTGCGGTGCATGTTGCGTGTATGGGCCTCCAGCGCGTGACACCTGTTATGATGAGCCCGCTCCCGTCTCTGGTCTGGTCCCTGGCTGTTGCCCTCGGGATGAATACGGAATATGATATTCACGAAGATGAAGGGAACAGTGCGTGAGCATGCCGGAAGGGACGTGCCTCGCCTGTAATACTCAGCCACCGGCTGATGATATTGATCGGCACATATCACGCGGCATTGGTCATTGTGGATATGTTAAAAACAACTTGGATAGCTTATGTATTGCTACCTGTAGTATTTATCCATACGTGGCAGTCTCTTTTTAGGTTTTAAAAAGGCACTGGGAAACTCAAAGCAAATATAAGTCATTAAATGCATCGTTGCTTATCTTCAACCATAATAGTATAGGATCCTGGGGTAACTGACCATAGCTAAGTCATTAGACAATGCACTTAGTGGACTTGCTCGTAACGAAGCTTATGTTTTGCCAACATCACCGTATCGTGTGAGACATCGTTAATATGCCGCGACTTTTTCATCACCAAATGGGAAATGGGACAAATGATACATGTATGAGGAAAAAGATGGCTGAATAACATACACAAAGACATACCTTTGCTAGTAACGCATACACACTATAAACGGCTTGAGCTAAGGTGTATGTAGGTGCCGACTATAGAGCATATGTGCGTGATTGCGGAACTTATCTAGAATTGACCTTTGGGACGCCATTGGCCCTGTGGTACCGCCCGCATACTCGGTGCGATAATGCGGCTATATTGCGGTAGGCCGTTTTACGGGAGCTTGCTTGCCTGTACCTATTTGAGAACCCACGCATTGCTTTATACGACTGATTTACAAGGATAAAGCGAACGCGGGTCATCTCAAAGATTTCTTATGTTAACGCATTTCTAGTTCGACGATATTACGCTGTGAATAGCGTGATACCGTGCTATCAAATCAATATGAAATGTAATATGAGTTACATGCCGTTGCTATCGGTCTTTTTATATGCTTTTTATAAGGTCATCCGCGGACTATGAAATGGCAACAATCCGGTAGTGGTAATCAAACTAATTAGCTGATGACAAATGACAGGCTGGGCGTGTGACAGGTTGGCCCAAAAGTCACGTCACATGAACATCTCTTTGTATCATTCTGTTTTTATGTACCCTCGTCCTACCTTGCTTGAGTAATTAGTAATTACCCATGTAAAAAGCGTGGTAAATAATCGTAGGAAATGTGAGGCTGATGTGAGTTAGGCTGAGCCGAGTTGCGGAAGTGATGTAGCGGCGCTGAGCACTCTGTCCGCCGTTACACCCCCGTACACCATCGTTACACCGGTCCGCCGTTACACAGCCGGACCACTGCAGTTGGAGCCACACTTATCTAAATAGGCCAATCTCGGGCTTATGGGGAGGCCGCACGGTAGCGATTCGGACAGCAGCGCCCCGAGCAGAGGTCGGGTCGGGTTTGTTTGCAGGTAGTCAGCGTGCTCATGGCTACTGCGCAGCCGGACAACCTTTCACGGCGGTCCGGTGGGAGAGTTCAGGGCGCTGTCGGTCCGTGTTGAAGGCGGGGGCGGGGGCGGATAGGGAGCAGGGGAGGGGCGGATAGGGGGCTGGGGCGGGGCGGATAAGGAACAGGGGCGGGGCGGATAGGGGGCAGGGGCGGGGCGGATAGGGGGCTGGGGCGGGGCGGATAGGGAGGCGGGGCGGGGCGGATAGGGAGGCGGGGCGGGGCGGATAGGGGGCGGCAGGAGCGTGGCGGCGAGTCCTCCACAGCTGCACTCACAGTGCTGCTGATAGTGAGTCAGATACATGTGACTGAGCCGCTGCTGCTGCCGCTGCCGGGTTCAATCGGGTCTGTCTCGTGACCAGGGCGGGTGGTTAGAACGTAATGTGACAGGCATGCAGATTCCAGAACTGGAAATCGGATTAATGTTCATAGGAGCAGACAACATGCGTGCAATTTGTTTTGTTTTCATCTTATAATATTAAAGATAACAGTAGCTAAGGTTATGTCTACCAATTTCATTTGTATCTATGATCTATTGTGTACACTGTACAATGTCCTTTGAAGTTGTTACCAATCCCTACCACATACAGATTGTCTATTTAATGTAAGACCTATGTCAACCAATGATGTGGTCATTGCTAGTGGAGAACATGTCTATCTTCCAAATATGTGTTGATTAATTATTTCATGATTAATTAGTGGATGATAAATTTTGTCCATTCAAATAAACGCTTCTTATTTGCAGATGAGAGTGATTGATTTAAAAAAGTCGCCTCACAAATAAACAAATTACAACTGTTGCACCGTGCATGTCGCACGACTAATGGCCGATGATTGATCTTTCCTCACAACTAATATCTCAACTTATCCCTTCTTTCCCCCTCCTTAAAATAGAATATACCTATCCTTCGTCGGTAAATGGGCTCCGCTCTGATTTGACAAGCTGTTGTTTTATTTTCTCAGTCTTCCTCATCATTAGTGTACCTTGTTAGCTTTGCCTTCATTTCTTTCTGTTTATTCCTGTAATCATCTTTAATGTATCCTGTATGCATGTCGCCCAGGGCCTGGGTGCGGCGGCGGAGCACACCCAGCGGCCCAGTTTTCCACCAGCTGCCCATAACACGTCCGGCCACCCACGCTCGTCGCCGCGCCCGCCGCCGCCGCCGCCGCCGCCACCGCCACTATAGCGCTACCGGCGCCACTATATTGCTACCGCGGCAGCTGAAGTGTGATGGTGGCATCTCCGCTCTCAGATCTCAGAGATAAAGGCCCAGCAACAGAGCAGAGTAGCCAAATAATCTGATCCACCACAATAACAGTCATTTCTTCTGCCGTTTTAGAGCACTCAATTATGTGTTTAAAACCTTGCCAGAGAAGAGCATTTTAGCTTCGCGAACGACAGGAGATGCTCCCCCTCCGGTGCCTTTCATCCCCTAATTGAACTAGAGCTTGGATTCCAAAACGAGCGTGTTGTTTGTGACGAGAGGAAGCTGTTGATGCTCGATGTTTAGGTCCTGGATCATGTGTTGATCAAAGGTCAAGTTAATGACTCAGAAGTTTATCATGCGGAGAGAAAAAAGTAAGAATTGAGTAGAAATGGAACTAAATACGTGTAAAAATATTTTAAAATGATTAATGGGTGGCGTATTTGATTTCAGCACCAGAAACTGTTTTAAAAACACTCGAATTCAAAAAAGATCATGTCAAGTCATCTGAGGTCATTGAACTCGTTTGACCGTGATGTGCCCCTGAATGACCCAGTTAATTATAGGTATATTGACGCCTAATGAGGTTTTATTTAAAATCATCGTCAAAAAGTGACATAGAAACGGCCAGAGGCCAAATAAAAGTCAGGTGAGCTCATCAGAGCTAATTGACCTCTGAAAGGTCAACCGAGGTCACGAACTCTGTGGATTGTGGAAGTCATACATGTCACTTCGTGATACATTTGCATATGCTCCTGAACCTTAAGCACTCAGGAACAGGAAATTTTGTAGAAACGATGCTACCGGACGCGATTTACGCCTGGCATGACTTTGGGAATATGTCAAAAGTCACGACTCATTAGATCATTTTTCAAAATTTTTAGAGTAGGTATATGTCAAACTATTCAAAAGTACGGTAGTCAAATTGTCTTTGCAATCGCTGATATGTACGCGAGCTATTTATGAAAAACCATGGGGTGGTGGCATCCTCGCTCGACCCTGGCGGGCTCTAATTAAGCGTGACTTGTCCACTCACTTGGAAAGAACCGATCCAGTGACTAGTCATTGACATCTACTATTGGTTTGCTTTGTTTTGCCCAGTTATTTAAATTTTCCTGAATATTTTAATCCGTTAATACTTGGCACATACCATCGTCATCAGACTTTCCGTCATTTCCGTACCGCACTAGATCGGTTTCCGTCCGGTCGCCTCCCCCGCCGTCCGTCCCGCGCTGACCGCTGACCGCAGGCCGGCCGGCGGGCTGCCTTCCGGGGTGTTTAGGAGGCACTGGAGCGTGCGGTGGCCTCGTGTCGGCCTGCTGCGGTGGCGGCGGTGCAGGGCGGAGCAGCGCGCGGCGTCAGTCAGTCAGTCAGCTCAGAGCAGCCGCTGCAGAGGCGGACAGCAGGCCCGCGCTCCGTCCCTCCAGCCCGGCCGTCATGTCGGCTGTGTCCAGAGTCCAGCGGCGGCAGGTTCATGTGACTCGCGCAGGCGGTCAGCTGACGCTCGATGGCGCCTCCCCCAGGTGGTTGCCCGTCAGCAGCAGCGGCAGCAGCAGCAGAAGCGCCATGCCGTCGGTGGTGAAGAAGGAGGTGAAGACGTTCTCCAAGCGGTCTCCTGATGTGAGTACTAACGAACAGCGAGCTGCAGGGCGTAAACACACCTACGCAGCGGGTCCAGTGTTTACGACATGGCCATGTGGTGTTCAATCATGCTGTGAGCATATACACAGCTGAGCGAATCATACGATACGCTGTTGACGTGTCTGTTACTGTATACACTCGGAGGAAATTATAAGGTTTGTGGGGTATGTTGCTATGGAAACTGTATGGTCACATCTGGAACGGTCGCCTATCGTGCAAAATTCTTGACCAGTGCAGCGATAAGCTGAGATCGATGTTTTGGTGAAAGGGGTGTCATTGCAAATGACGACATTCTACATTCCTTGAACTAATAACATTTCCTTAAACTGACGACATTCTTTACATTTCTTAAAATTTCAGTGTGATAAATACCTACCTATCGGTGGTAACGGAATTGATTTAAATCCTTGGCGATACATAATCGACATGAGAAATAACTAACTTTTCGGCCAGTGTCACCGAGAAGTGATCGCAAGCGTCAAGCTATATTTGATGAAATTCAACGCCCATTTGTTATTCATTAAATTGTATACAATATGCATTGTACACCGGTATGGCAAACCTACCTATTTTGCAAAAGGGTGTGTAAAACTAAATTGACTCGTCAAGACGATGTAAGCGATTTTAATCTCACAAGTATGCGCGCATCCACAAACAAAATTCAGTGTCCTCATCGTCTCCTAAAATCGAATGCTGTTAGACCCTTTTCGATTTTTTACTTTCGGTCCTGTCTACCCTGGTTATGCAAGCAACTCTGCGGGTGGTCCAGAAGCCTCCAGTAACACGCCCTTCCCAGCTGGATAGCATCAACGGCCACTACGGATCTGAACTGCACTGGGCACACTGCGCGACTGTGCGATAGTGCACGGTAACAGAGTGCACTGTCGATTCACTGTGACACCCGGACAGTAACCGTGCCAGCAGGCAGCAGCCCCTGTCGTGGCCGACTGTGGGTACCTAGCTCCAGACCGGTTGCCGGGGGGAGGGGGGGGGGGGCAATGCGTGGGCGAATCCGTCGCTGGCGGTTCGTCGCATCCTGGTGTATATCTCACGCTGAGCATGTGTTAGCGGGTCACGAGCAGAGGTTCCGGTGTAATGGCGTCTGCACGTGTTTGGGAAAACGGCCCAGTTATGCAGCGGTCGGCTGCAGTGAGTGCTGGGCAACAGAGACGTTTGGATAGT
Source organism: Balanus glandula (assembly GCA_030265075.1). Taxonomy (NCBI): domain Eukaryota; kingdom Metazoa; phylum Arthropoda; class Thecostraca; order Balanomorpha; family Balanidae; genus Balanus; species Balanus glandula. The sequence continues at coordinate 7,909 of JARBER010162218.1, forward strand.
GTAGAGTCTTCCGGGTCGGCTTCTGACGCCCACAGGGCTTGCGTGGGTTTATAAGAATCATCCGTGTCTGTGTATATGTCACGCTAACCATGTGTTATCGGGTCACGAGGAGGGGTTCCGGTGTAATGGAGTCATCTGCGCGTGTTTGGGAAAGCAGAGGTCATGTAGAGGTTGGTTGTTGAGAGCGTTGAGCAACAGAGACGTTTGGATAGTGTAGGTCTTCCGGGTCGGTTTCTGACGCCCACAAGGGCTTGCGTGGGGTCTATAAGAATCATCCGTATTTATTTTCGTAGAGTGGCTTGAAAGTAAATGTCATTATCTTGTTGTTGGACCATGTGTGATTGAAGGAACGCATGAAGCTCTTACGTTAATCAAACAATCAGAATTCCAAGCACTTAAAATCATAATATTTACTTCCAACTTCCAACTTAAATTCTTGATTTCACCAGCAGATATTAGAGACCTCGTTTTGCACCATTCATAGGTATGTTTTGCATTTATGGACTTCATATTTTTTGCATTGACTTCATTGTCTCTGCGTCACGTTTGCGTGTAAATACGTATTTCGTGCGTTGCGTACATCGGCCTCTGCCAAAAGAAAGTGTCAGCTCCATCGCAGGACGCTTTGCAGGGAACACCGACCGAATGCTATTCCGCGGTGTGGTTAAATGCGGGGGCGTTATTGGGTTAACGAGGCCAGATACGAACACCGGAGGTAACCGCGGCTCCGGCCATCATTGCTCTAACCATGCACATTATGTACTTCATGTGCACTGTGCATTGTGCACTGTGCACTGTGCGGTGTGCACACTGCCTGTACAGGGCGCCTATGCACACTGCCAGTGCACGCCGCCGTGTGTTATGAGAGCGGGTCGAGTGGGCGTTACGGCAGCGCTGGCCGAGCCACCAAGGCCACCAGTTCAGTTTGTCTACCTAATTACATCATTACGGTCCATCGCGTCAACATGGCCGTCCGCCGCTGGAGCCGGGGTCAGTCGGCGGCGCGGCCGTGGCCGTGGGAAGCTGCGCCGGGGCGCCGCCCGGCCAACTCTGCAGTCCTGCTACAGACGCCACAGACTGCCGAGTGCCGACCCGCCGCTCCCAGTCCGCCGCCGCCGACCCCGCTGACCTCAGTGACCCCCGCTGACCTGCGGGTAACCAGCCTGACGCGGCGCGGCCCCGGTGAGGCGCGGCACCAACAATCACGGCACATGACCGCACCGGGCGCTGCTGAGGCCACAGTTGAGCGGTGCAGCTCGGTACACCGCGAACAATACTCCGGCCGGATTCACTGCGTGTTTTACGGTCCCGGTGTCAGCCCACAGCCTCGCGAACAGAGGGCTGACCCCACCCCACCCACCCGGCCGGCGTTGTTCAATGTATCGTCTGGGGCCCGCTCCGCCATTGTGTATCGCTCGACAGTTTGATAGCTATACACAGATAAGCCGGCGTGGTGGGCACGGGAACGTCTGGTTAGCACGCAGGACCGACGGTGATTTGCACTTCGGTCTGTGTGAGGTGAACCTGGGAATCGAACTGACACATAAAACTGATAGGAACTTCACGTCAGTCATGAGAACGGGACTGTGCGTCCGGTTTGGTTGAGCGAGGTTCGCATGGCGCAGATTCGACGGGTAACACGCGTATCAGTAGGTTACCTACACTTGTATCGGTAAGACGGCGCGAACTCGGAATGTCCTTGCCGGGGCGGTGGCAATGCCGGCTAGGCTGCAACATTGACTTAACGCACCGTGTGTACGGTTTGCGTACGCAAGCCGGGTAATCAGGTGTGAATATGTATTTCTTTGTATAGCTAGTCCTTGGCTACAGTGATAAGGTTGGTCAAAGCCTTCCAGCCTGGATAGTGTTGCGCGAATGACGCGAGTGACTGGTATCAGTCGCATCAACTTGTTCTTCGCTCCTTCAGTGCGGGCAAAAGCAAACCGAGCAGCCTGTGTGTTTTAGATAAACACAGGATTTCGCTTTTTAACCTTCGGCTTCGGATTCGGTTCGCTATGTACTCGTATTACATCGAACTGCTATGTTGTCAATATATTTAACACATTGCGACAAAGGTTGATATTATTCCAGCTGTACACATCACCCACATCGCACATCAAACGGTCAGCAGCATCGCATAATGGTTGTTCGTGACATTTTCTTAGCGTGGGTGAAACAAGACCATTGCACTCAAGATTACTTTACTAATAAGGTTTACCCATTAGGGAGAAACGGGAGCCAGCGTGACGGCACGCAGCAGTTGGC
>JARBER010162229.1:0-10173 GCA_030265075.1 Balanus glandula
GGTGCCAGTCCAGCTCCAGTGCCAGTCCGGTGCCAGTCCAGCTCCAGTGCCAGTCCGGTGCCAGTCCAGCTCCAGTGTCAGTCCGGTGCCAGTCCAGCTCCAGTGCCAGTCCGGTGCCAGTCCAGCTCCAGTGTCAGTCCGGTGCCAGTCCGGTGCCAGTCCGGTGCCAGTCCGGTGCCAGTGCCAGCTCCAGTGCCAGTCCGGTGCCAGTCCGGTGCCAGTCCGGTGCCAGTCCGGTGCCAGTCCGGTGCCAGTCCGGTGCCAGTCCGGTTTTTGTGGCCTCGTTTCCGTTCGGGAGATAATTGAGAGTGCGGCCGCGTGCAGTGCACTGTGCACACCGAGAGCAGCCAGATCAGCCATCACAAGGTCACAGGGAGGGCGGCGGGGAGACGGGTGGACTGTGTGGTGCCCTGTGGTGGGGAGTGGGGTGACCCCGCTAAGTGCTGCCGGCTGCTAGGACGGCGGTCTTGTGTGGCGCAGAGACTACCTAGTACCGGTTCTGATTCATGAGTCGACGTGGGCTTTGACTCGACCGTTTCTCTTGCGAAAAAGGCGACTTTGTTGCAGCCTTATTCCAAAACAGCTCCGCTTCCGCGGCCGAGGGAATGCAGGTCACGATCTCTAGTACGCGCTGGCGCTGTGTTGTTCGAGCCCCGGTCTGTAGTTGTCTGGTATGTACCTACTGGTGTCAAGTGGCTTATACCAAAAAAGGACAACCTGGTCGTCGTGTACCACGCCTCTGCTATTTGAGTGACAATCGTGCACGAAGCTGCCACCCTGCTTTGGACTGTATGCTGATGAGGTCCGAGTTTCATGAAAACCAATCCCGGTGTGGAATGCGACTTGCCGCTGGCCACTGCCGGCTCTGGGAAGTCCACACGGCCGCCCTGATACGTGGTAGGCGGTGGCCGAGCGGCTACAGCCGGGGCTCAGCCACTGCTGCCTGTTGGCACCTCCGCAGAGTGCGGAGGACTGGCACTGCCAGTCTGCCCGAGGCCTGTAGGCGGCGGCTGTCTGTGCGGCGTTTCGTCGCGACTCTAACCAGCCCGCCTGTCGCCCAGCTCGCGCTAAACTCGTCGGCATCGCTCCGGGAAGCGGCGCTCTCAGGAAGCGCCGACAGATAGCGGTTGTCAGCGGTCGGGGTACAACAGGATGCGGGGCCCGCCGCCGACTGCGTCCCGTCGTCCCGGTCCGGCCTCGGCGGTCTGGAGTTGGCTCGCCCCGGACCTGACTCGCCCCGGACCTGGCTCGCCCCGTAGCTGGCTCGGTCCGGAGCTGGTCGGTCCAGAGCTGGCTCAGTCCGGAGCTGGCTCGGTCCGGAGCTGGCTCGGTCCGGAGCTGGCTCGGTCCGGAGCTGGCTCGGTCCGGAGCTGGCTCGGTCTGGATCTGGCTCAGTCCGGAGTTGGCTCTCCGCGGAGCTGGCTCGCTCCGGACAATACATAAGTGGCGGCGACACGATGTAATGCTGCAAGGTGTCGGCTACCGTCCGCGCTGCGCCACTAATGCCGCAACAGCCGCCGCAATGCTACGCTAATGCCTCAGCAGTCAGCACTCAGCAGACGCTGCGCCGCTGACGTCACCGGAGCCGTCTTTGACGCGTGCAGCGGCAACGTATGCGCCGCCACCGCCGTGCATACATTGTCCGTTCCAAGGTCATCAATGTCATAGATAGGTCCGTTCGAACGTTGCATGGCGGAGCGCCGTCTGGCCAGAGTGCCGGACGCGCGCGTCTGGCGTCGCTGTCAGACGCGACTGCTGGACGCAGCGATGTGTCCCGTGAGATGAGAGACGCGACGGGGGACGGCCATCCACGTCTGGTGCCGTTTTTGTCCCAGTGCTGAGTGTAATGATGGACATACAACGTTGGTCGGACTCGGGACTCTCTGGCGCTGTCTGGTGTTGTTCGGTGCTATCTGGCGCTGTCTGGCGCTGTCTGGCGCTGTCTTGAGCTGTCTGGAGCTGTGTGACGCTGTCTGGCGCTGCCCAGTGTTGTATGGCGCTGTCTGGCGCTGTCTGGCGGTCTGGCGCTGTCTGGCTCTGTCTGGCGCTGTCTGGCTCTGTCTGACGCTGCCTGGCGCTGTGTGACGCCGTTGAAGGACGTTGCAGCTGTCCGGCGGCCGTCCAGCTACCTTTACAGCCGGCTGAGAGACGTGGTCCAGCGGAGACTGAGATCAGCGACAAGGACACGGGCCGGACCCCGCAGGAGACTCGGACCGGGAAACCGAGAGCCGAGCCACACAGCCGGAAATGCTGATCGCAGGGCGCGATTGTCGCGCTCTGCTGAGTAGGCGTGACGGCAACACAACACCAGTCCGATTCCAATAGCCGAGGAAGAATGTGTCCATGGTTGCGGTTTGTCAGTCACTTTATGACCCCGTTCTCCGTGTTATTTGAGATCATAATTGACGGTAACCGCCCAGCGTCCTTGTTAATAAGTTTCCCTAGATCTGATTGTAGTGATCACTGATCACTGCTTACTGCTCAAGGATAATGTGGGAGGTCAAATATGCATTTGGAGTGAAGGCGAGAGTAATGACTAAGAAGTGCGTCATCGCAGCGACTTATAGGATGGAAGGTCAGTGCACGCTGACAAACATATAACATCTCTTCATTAGCCTGAGAGGTCTGTAATAGACGCGGGAGGCGCTCGACGCTCGTGTTGTCGGATACATTATGCGCGTGTTCATGTTGCGGCGCCCTCGGGGCGACGCCATGCATGTGAGAGACCGGGGCTCACTTCCGCTAATTAACTGACAACCTTTGTTTTATAGTCCAACTCCCCTAATACCTGCCAGCTATCCGTGGCGGTGTTTCTGGCCGGAAAATCAGCAGCTCCAGACGCCGAGACCGTACTTCGGTGGCCGGGCTGTCTTCAGAACCCTGCCGTTTACCCCGCTGACAGTGTGGAGATCTGCAGTGCTGGCCTCTGCTGTTGTGCCGGGGTGCTCACTGCTCATCCTGGGGCTGGAGGGCGGTGCCGCCGACACAACAGCGCCGTTACAGCGCCGTCGCGTGACACGCCGCGCCGCTCGTGTTTGTAGATAGCCGACCGGCGAGGCGGCCCGCACGAGCCAGGCGCCGCCGGGCCGCCCGTGTGGCGCCTGGCGTCACTGGACGCGGTGGAGGGTTGGTGGAGGGTTGGCTCTGGATTGTGAGGAGTCATTGCCGCCCGTGTGGCGGGAGGGTTGGCTCTGGCTTGTGAGGTGCTCATGACCTGCAGCCAGCACGTGCTATTGGGCTGTGAGCTGCAGGCAGATTATCAGAGGTGATCTAGACTTGTTCTAGACTCAAAAGGCTGACGGCCACAGTCTACATGCTACTTGGATGTATTATGTAATTATGTATTACACCATGAGCAAGTATAAATATGCAGTTCAGCGATGAGGCAAAGCTGAGTTGATTAACGCATCTTTATACTCGCGAGAGGTGTACAAATTTTATCCAGCGCCGCTACGCCAAAAGTAGTACTTAATCATGTGTTTATGTTGACTTATTAACGATATAACGGTACCAAGGCCGTATATATACGGTACGGACAAGGTCCTATATACGGATACAACAATATCAACTTTATACGGCCTTGGCTGATCAAAACTTCTGAAGATTTCACAGGGACGTACATTTTTAGATTGATAATCACTGTATGGTGATTAAATTCCGAGTTAGCTGACGGTCGGTTAAAATAGCTATAGCACGTGATTCAATGACAAAGGCAGATATCGGCGATGGATAATGGGTTGTTGCGTTGGTCAACAAAGCACTCAGCAGAGGGAGGCATACCATATAAAGTAAAGGAGTCATACATACCAGAGGCGATAGTGCAGACCATTGGGTCCCTGCAGTCACTGAGGTGGCGGCGGACATGACGGGGTTATCTCCTATGCACGATGTCTGATGGTTATCGCGTCTGATGAGTAATGATCTATGCCGATTAGTCACACCGAGTTAGTCACCTACGATGCGTTTCGTGGACGCGTCGCCCTTCGGCGTTCAGTCATCTTTGCCGGCATGCTGACCAGATGACAAGGCCAGTTCAGGTCAAGCAGTGGATATGTGGTGCATATTTGCAAGTGTCCAGCGCAAACACGTCCGCTCCGCAGTGATGTGTTGTACGCGCGGTGAACACGCGGACAGTAAAGAGCGTCGCCTCGTATGCGTCTGTTTAGCGTCCTGACTCCGGGTTGAGAGCCGGCACGGCGGCCCGCTTTGTACCCGTCCGGCTCTGTTGAGTGGTTGTTGACGCTCCGCGATCGCGTGGCGTCCCGGAGACTGGTCTGCGTGCTACCGACCGACAGCGAGCCGCCGCCAAGGTCTCCTCATCTCCCCCGCCGCGCGTCGCTGCAGAGAGCGGTGGATCGGTGACGCCGTCGGCGACCGTGGCGCCATCTGTGACGGGAGCGTAGTACGCCGGCCGGCCGCCAGGCGGCAGCGCGGTCTGCACCGCCGCCGCGCCGACTCGTCAGTTGTGTGGAGACGAGCGGGCGGAGAGGTAGGTGTGCGTGGTGCGCGCCGGTCGCCGCCATGAGGGAGCCACGCTCCGAGCGGGGCCGCCACAGCTCCGGCAGCAGCCTGTTCCAGTGCATCGCGCCGCCCAAGAACAACTGGAGCCAGGTGTTGATGACGGCAGGTGAGTCGGCGCTCTGAGCGCGCAGGAAAACGGCCGCGATGGCTATACGCTGCCGGTGTTTGTTTTGGTGGTGTTGTCGCCGGCCGGGCCACGCCGCCCGGCTGTCTGCCGGCTGCGGCTGACATGCCGGATCGGATGGCTTCCCCTGCGGCTGCGGGCTGGCCGCGGCCACCACAGCGCGGCAGTGCCCGTCCTTGGTGGTCGGCGGGGCGGTGGACGTGAACTCGGTACACTGTCTTCCACAGCGGCGCGACCCGGCGGCCCCGCACCGCCCCCGGCGGCGCTCCGTCCGCCCGGGCCGCGCACACAATGGCCGCCTCATGAACGCCTGGCGTGCGGCGGCGGTGCGTGGCGCGGGGCGGGGCCGTGTCCGCTGTTTGTGCGGGCTGGGGAGATGACCCGCCGCTGTGACCGGACAAAGGTCGGAATGTCGTCCCGCGGGGCCGAGTCTGTGGGCTCCACCCTCCACCTTCCCGGTCCGCAGCTAACTGGGAGGATAGCGGGGTAGACAGACTTCATTTTCACCATAATTAAACCTGTGAATGGGGACGTCAGGCGATACAAATTGGAAGCGCTCAATGCGTTTCTGTTTCATCCTCGTTCCGGGTGGTTATTGACAGTCGCGATGTGCAAATTTACGTTTCCAATACTGGTCTGACAGTGCTCAAATATGTGCTGATCGGTTGTAAAGAAAAATATCCTGCTGAGGTGTTTCTTTCAGGCGCTTCCGCAGATCGCTCGAGACGAGCTTCCTATCTCCTGCTCCCCTCTCCATTGAATCGCGCCGGCTGGCAGAAATCCAACTTTGTCTACACTGTCTGGCGCGATCAGTTATGAACGGAACGCCAACGGGCATCGATCGACCAACCCTTCGAAACTTGTTCGGAAGGGAGCTGTATTCTGCATACGACAGCGCTTATCTTTGTGCTTCGCCTCGCTTCATCTTAACGTCTCGCTCCGTGAAGCATAAATCAGGCGGCGGCGGTGGCGGGGCGGCACCCTCGCCTCCGTCCGCCCTCCGCCGTCCCCTGCGCGCCCAGCCAGTGACCCCTGCCGGCCGCCGCGTGTCGGTGATTAGTGGCCGCAGGGAGGGCGGACGGGCCGCGCCGCATAGCCGGGGAGACGGCCGTGTCGGCAGCGCCAGGACATTACAGCACTGATAGGGCTGGCCGTGTTGTCTGTCTGAGCACGGAGCTAGATCTCTGCTGGTCTAGTCGTGACACTGCGGCTGAGCAGTGAACAGCGCCTCTCGGTCGAAATGTCTGGCGCCTGGGGACAGCGCCGGGCCTGCTCTATTGGTCCGGGCGCCGCGGGTGCGTCTTTGCTCGCCGTCGGCGGCGGCAGCGGGGGCGACACCCGACCCGCAGCGCGGCGGGGGACCTCAGCCGCCGGCCTGGGAACGGCGCAGCGCGGCCGGAGACGGGCTCTCAGCGCTCTCAGCGCCGGCTCTGACGACCCTCAGTACTCCCCCCCCCTCCCCCGCCGACGGCGCGTCAGCGTCTGTCCAAACGGCAGTCTCCCGTGTGTTACCATAGTCTTCATAGTTATAGTCAGTCACACACAGTCTCCGCCGCTAGTAGTCTATCCGAGCGTTTTCAGCATCCTGGCCTGTGATTTGGTGACGTATTACACAAAGTGTTGCATCAGCCGTCAGTCGCATTCAATAGTTTATTCCCCAGCCTCTCCTCGTTCCTGTTGCTGGAATCCTCTGCGATTCAAACGATACTGAACCCAGCTGAGTCCCGAGATTGGCGTAGCAACCGAGCGGCCGATTGCTTGTGAGGAAGCTGCTCGTATAGACCGATGAGCAGTAAACGGACAGCGTGTGCCGGGCCGACTGTCAGCGGTGTGCCGTCTCCCATCAAGTGATCAGGCCGATTGGGAGCGTCAACAGCGGCGACCTTGGGTGCGGCGGACAACACTGAGCAGGCTGTGGTCACTAGTGCCACATCGCATTGACCGCCACTCCTGTCCGCTCAGACCGGCCGGCGCTCGCTGGTACCGGCTGTGGAGTGTGGACGAGCCTTGCCCCGGGCCAGGCGAGACGGCCGGCCGCTGTGGCTTTTCAGAGCCGCCTGCGGCCTCGGCGACTCGGGAGGCGCGCGGTGCGGCCGCCTGGGGAGCTGGGAGGCAGCTGGGAGGCAGCTCGGAGCGGACGTTCCTGGCCGCTGATGAATCACTGCGGCCCGCCGCGCTCGTCGGTCGTCTCTGGTCGGGTCGAGGTCGCATCTCTGCCGCCGCCGGCGCGGCCAGTGATCGGGGAAGTGCGTGACGAGGACGGAAGTGACGTGACGGAGCGCGTGACGTGACGGGAGCGCGTGGCGTGACGCAAGGTCGCAGCAGCTCCTTTGTCGCCCTGCCAATGTCTGTGACGGCTGGAGAGCTGTCCTCGAACGGTGGCGGTTTTTATGGTAACACGGGTCTTGTATTCTCGCTCGTCGGGTATCGAAAGCATGGCGACATTACCTAACGTCTGAGAAGTATACACTGAGAATCCCCTCAGGATGGTTCTGCAGCAGGGGCCAGCGGGGCCCACGTGTACGCCGTGACCGGCCAGTAGGTCGCACGGGTCGTCATCTACAGACAGAGGGTGACCCACACGTGACCGGACGTTAATCATTGCACTGCATGTACCCTGCACTGTCGCGTCCTGTGCAAATCGGATGTTTCACATGTGCAGTTTGCTTTGCAGTGTGCACTGTGCAGCCGATGTCGATCGGGAAACGCCGCCATAGACACAAAGGTCTGCTCGGGTATAATTGCGATCCGCGCTTGGATGACTGCTTTGTTCTTTGCAGTGAGCAGACATGTGAATGCAGAACACATTTTTGCGTTTTTATTTTAAGTTATGTGCTGCGGCACTGTGAGAATGCTGCGGTGTCCTCCTGTGGTCGGTCGGTCCCGTCCCGTCCCCTGCTCGGCCGCTCCACGTGTCTGCGGGTAGCCTGTCCTGTGTGGTTGCCGGCAGCCCGGCCCGTGCGTGGGTCCGGCGGTGGTGCCGGGGCGGTGCGGTGTGCGCCAATCGATGCCGCCTGTTTGTCTGGCCGTATTCGAACCGTGGCTTGGTATGAGGGGTGCGGCGCCGCCTGCCGGGGGAGCACCGGCTGGGCACAGCTGTTCATCAGTGGAGATACCCCGGGACGGCTAAATTACAAAACTTGTTCTTACTTCTTTCATGGACAGTAAGATTTCAGGCCATATAATACATCGAGAACAGTTCCTTTTTGATAACAAAAGTTTCTTCGAAAAAATAATGTTTTCGATAAAACTCACGTCATTGTCATGTATCATGGTGAGGATCTAAATGTCTGCAGCTGTGTCGTTCTCTGGGAGGTGTGATACGTATCGGTTCTATCGCATGTTGTGTCGGCGGCTCTGTAACCTTGCGTTTGTGAACAGCGTCTGTTTCATATCAAACAGTGTCTGTCCGCCTGGCCGGCTCTCTGCACCGGTGCTGGCGTCCAGCCTCATACGCCGCTATGTGCGGCAGGTACCGCTAGTGAGTGCACTGTGCTGCAGGGCCAGGTGGTCCCTCGTCCCTCGTCCCTCCTTCCTCCTCTCTCCTCCCTTCTCTCTTCCTTATCTCCCTCCTCCGTGGTGGCGCGTGCCGGCTGCACGCAGCACGACACACTCTCGATCTCACCGGTGGCACGGCGCGGTGTAATTTCGTACTACGGCGTGGTATGCCGACTGCCGAGCCCTCCTCTCCTCTCCTCTGGTCGGCGACGCGCTCCAGCGGTCACGGCAGCCAGCCGTCAGCTGGCTACTCTGTCTCACTGAACTCCAAGGCTGTCTCACTGAACTCCGAGACTCTGTTTCACTGAACTCCGAGGCTCTGTCTCACTGAACTCCAAGGCTCTGTCTCGTGTGGCGGCCTGACGACGGCAGTGGGCAAAACGACGGCTCGTGACGAGGGTCTGGTCTGTCTGGTCTGTCTGGTCTGTCTGGTCTGTCTGGTCTGTCTGGTCTGTCTGGTCTGTCTGGTGGCCGCCGGGTCACAGCAGAGCAGACCGCTGCCGGCCCTGGTGCCAGCAGCGGTCCGTAGTCACGGTCTGGTCTGGTGTGGTCTGGTCTGGTCTGGTCTGGTCTGGTCAGGTCTGGTCAGGTCAGGTCAGGTCAGGTCTGGTCTGGTCTGGTCGGGTCGGGTCAGGTCAGGTCAGGTCAGGTCAGGTCTGGTCTGGTCGTCTGGTCTGGTCTGGTCTGGTCTGGTCTGGTCTGGTCTGGTCTGGTCAGGTCTGGTCTGGTCGTCTGGTCTGGTCTGGTCTGGTCGGGTCAGGTCTGGTCTGGTCCCGCCGGTTCCTGGTGACAGCAGAGCCGGCTCTGTTGCCAGCGGCGGCCCGTAGTCACGGTCTGGTCTGGTTACTGCACTGCCAGCCCCGATGCCAGCAGCGCGGCCTGGTTTGAAGTGCGCCGTAACGAGCGCCCGGTGGCGGCCGTAAATCTGTTTTTCTCGGAGGTGGCTCCGCGATCAGGCGTCTTCCTCTAATGAGGCCACCCGGGCGCCTCTGAGCACGCGACATGACCCGGAAGGCGGCGCGGCCGGCGGCGGTGGCGATGGCCGCGCTGATTGGTGGGCATCGTTCATTAGATCGACATTGGCTCGTCCGTTTATGGCGCGGACAGCATCCACAGACATCTGTCACGGCCAACTAATGTACACGACCCGGAATGGCAACAAGATGAAGACTGACTCTTAGATCTAAAAGTCTATCAACATCGCCAATCTTCTCTAATTAGATGTTAACACTTCGTTATCTTCCGAAATAACTGGGGCTGTCGGCGGCCCCGTATCATCAATAATCCGTCATGACGTGGGGCCTGGCGGGCGGGCAGTGGGCAGTTGGCTGGAGGTCAGGTCGGGGCAGTAGGTCGGACGGAAGGAGTGGAGGACTTGAAGCAGGGATGTAGCAGCGTCACTAAAAGTGGGGGACCAGTGAAACTTGATCTAGTGTTAAGAAAAGCCCAATCACCTTATGCATTTGTCAGATTTCCGGTCTTCCTTGGCTGACGTTTTGCCGCCTAACATTCCTCTAAACAAATCAATTCAATATTTTAGCAAAAAGATGCCGAAAAGTGAAGGGTCATGGCCTCCGGTTTAGATTATGTTGCACGTTGTCGCACTCCTCACGGGCTTGTTTGTTTGATACACAGAACGGCACACCCACTCGTGTGTCAATGGAGAAACACGAAGGTAGCGAACCGATTCAACATCCATGGGTGGCACACGAGCTCAGCACTCGCGGTGGGCGGCACGTTGAGCGAGCGTGCGCGTCGTGAGAGAGTAGCGCTGTAATGGGAAAGTCGTGCGGCCAGAGTGGTCGGCCGGCTCTCGGTCAGGCGATGAACTCTGCGCCAGCCTTCACCTCGCGGTTACGCTGGTGTTTATAGAGCTGACTTGCATGGTTCCTACCCCTCGTCTTCTGTGGTCTGGCGCGCGTTCGGCGTTTGCTATACTACTGCACGCTGTATGCATGGGCGTCGCCACCACTAGGGAAACTAGGGACAATGTCCCTACAAGTTTGCAGACGTCCTAAAACTTGTAGGGA
>JARBER010162240.1:0-10173 GCA_030265075.1 Balanus glandula
TAGGAACCTCGAAGCCGATGCTTTTTTCAAAAGTCAGAGGTGGTGTGCCGGGGCACGTGCACGTGCCGAGGCTCACCACCCGGACTTTTGAAAAAGCATCGGATGCGGATCTGCGCACTGCGCAACACTACTCTATAGCTCAGGAACGGCTGAGCCGATTATGGTCAAAGTTGGTGTTTAGTTAGACAAGTCAGCCGACGCCTTTCCAATAGTCAATGGTGGTGTGCCGCTGCACGTACGCACTCTTTTGAATCTCGAAAGCTACCTACCTATCTACGTGTTCGAATTCATCATAAAGTTCGTTCGTGTTCACTTGTTAATCACCAACTGCGGCGTTTACCGGTCGTTCCTTTACGATATTCATCTTATGTTGAGTGATATGGGGAGCTGCCTGGTCTAAGAGTGGGTTCGGAGTTGCCAATTGGCATACGACACATGAGTGGGAATTATACAAGGAGAATGTTCCAGAACGGCGATAACTGATTGCCTAGTGACTTAGCCAATTTGTTTGTTTTCGGCAAAAACACAACTGTATTGGAAGTCATCGTTGAAGGAAGCTTTGATTGTATTCTCTTGACTAATTAATGAACCCTTAGTTTATTAGCGTGCCACATGTGGTACATTAGACGTTTCCTAGGCCGGCTAAGTAACTAAATCACTGTTCACTGATGCAGCTAATAATCTGCTACATCTGATTTGACCTGATAAGATCTTCATCTGTTGCTACTAATAACAAAACGAAAAGTGTCTCTGATGCTTTACTCTGTGGACCATGTGTGAAGTCAACAGTAGACCATAGATAACAGGAGACATGTGTGGTCTGCTGTTATCTATGGCGGACTTTCACATGATTGTGTATCCTGGCTTTCTTTTCTAAATTATGTTCTTATTGTCCTTAGCGGACAATTTGGTTATGCGGAAACACACTCGCTTGCCGTGTGAAATGTCCCAGGCTCAATTCCTGGAGCTGCTGGATTGGTGATAGTCTCCCGATTAATACATAGCCTTACAGCAGCGCAAATATGACCCACCGGTACTCCCTGTAATTGAGTACACAACCTTTTGTTAATTGGCAAGAATAAATAAAAAGGAACCTTTTCCTGCCACTTAAACGACATGTCACACAGTATATTATATTCCACAGTGATAACAGTGATGAAACCTAGCACAGTGTCTTGTGATCTTAATTTAAACACTTCCATCTTCAGGAACGAAAATGTTTAATGTTTAATGCAATGTATTAGTCTCTCTGAAGCGAAGTGGTTCTGTATTCTGGAGACCACACTGGTGCTTTCCAGTACGTGGTTATCCTACAAAAGGATATTTCCAGCTGAACAGCAATTTTCTCTCGCACGCGAGGCGGCCATTTTGGCGAGCGTTCCATCCGGCTGTGGTAAAGATGATTGTCTGGGTCGGATTCGGCACGTGCGAGGTTGACGGATACGACCATCACGTGACCGAGCAATGCTGGCCCTCCTCCTAGCAGGTGTCCTAGGTTCTCTAAGCACTGTCCTACATTTAGCCTTATATGCGTGTGTGAGTCTGTAGGGTGAGAGTGTAGGGGAGATATTCTACTGACTTTAAGTTAGTAAGATCGGGTGGCGGGTAGTTTGGGTGTCTGGAAAAGTTGCAGACAGGCATGCAAGATGGTAATATGCATCAACATTGTCAACTGTGTTCTTTAATTCTCGAGATACGCCCGGGAATGAAAACTTTGCACCTTCGCACTGCGGGTCGAAGAATTTTCACATGAGTTTCTCCAAAGATTGATCATTGAATTGACCATATTGACGCATTGACATAGCTGGAGTGCAAGTCTGTGACGATTCCGTCACCCAGCACCTGGCATAAAAACCTTAAATATACCAATCCGCAGACTCACACCTAGATACGAAGCCCCGCTAAGGCAGATTAAATTGAGTTTTTGGTGATATTTTATTTAAAGGTATGCTATGAAATATTTGTTTTGATTGTATACAATACAATAAGAATACCTAAGTATTCCAAAGTAAAATGTTTAGTTTCCGGTGTATTCCAAAAGGCTATGAGATAACCGTGTCGTGCAATATGAATAAAAACAAAAAATTATTATTCGATTATATGCGCCTAAACATAATATTCTTATTGTCCTCAATACCAGCCTACAACGGTGCTTTCTTCCTGTTTCCTGTGGAGTATTCAATGTCACGTGCTGATCCCCCTCCCCCCCCCCCCTCCATTCCCTACTCCGCCGCACGCACTTGCCTCGGCCATGAATGAGGGCCCGTGATTACATACAGGGCTTGCTGAGTCACGTGCGCTGCCTCGTTATCGACAAACAATGCACACCACCCGCCGCCGGGCTTCTGAGCTGACACACCGACCGCCGCCGGGCCTCTGAGCTGGTATTGAGGGCAGCATTGATGACAATTGAGTACAATAGGCGTTTTTAAGATGGAATTTTGCGCGGTGAGGGTGGCATTTTTTAGGTTTTTAAGGCCTAATGATTTGGTGAATAAGCTTCAGGATGAACTGATGCGTGCGACTTTTTCCTAGAAATGTTCCCGTGTGAACATTTTAGCAACAAATTTCATGTACAAGTCTTATTACCGATAATTATGTTACCAAATTAACCAAGTTTATTTTTTTATTAAAAAATCAAACCCCTATAAGCATTGAAAATTAAAGATATATATACAGCGCACAAAGTCATCGTGAAAACGGCTAGTATCTGTTTCCATTAAGTACAACAAATATGAGAGTTAACAGGTGCTACGCGGTTTTACATCAAATTGAAATGTTTTACATCTTGAATGATATGTAACTCTTTTTTTTCTTTTTTAAAATGAGCTTTAAATATTTTAATTTCAATGAAAATGGTGTAATTATCCATTACACAGGCACAGTCCGACCAAAATGTTCTGTCCGATTTGCTGGCCCTACTAACGGGTCGATAGTTGTGTGGGCAGCGGAATTAAATGAAATTTGTATTGACTTACTATCAATAAATCGGGTGTCTCTTTAAATTCCGCCGCGTGCAGCACCCATTAGCCTGCTGGCAGCGCCAGCAAATTGGAAGGAACATTGTCGGAATCATATTTTTTCATATGAACATGATCAGCAAACAGCTTCAAATAGAATCTCCTCCGGATGTAGCTCTGACGCGGCACAACAGAATCGTTGTAATAAACTTTCAGATCATGACCGCCATATAACTATACTATAGCGGCGCCCTCAATCATCATCAAGTCACCAGATCGATCGAACTACGAAACAGACACGCCGGATGAGTCAGATAGCGCACGGGCAGATGCCAGATAGGACCGTTCTCTCACCGAATACGAGTGACAAGGCGTATCCGAACGGCGCCTGGCACCAGACGATGCCCTTGTCGAAGATGACCTCCGCTGTACCGTTAATGTACCCGCCTCCGACCCAGGTGGCTGAAACGGCATAGATATAATGTCAGGAGAAACCCAGGCCGCTGAAACGGGACGGACATGCTGCCAGAAATGACTCAGGTTGCTGAAACGGGACGCACATGCTGTCAGAAGAGACCTAGGGGCTAGGGAGCTGAAACGGGACGCACATTCTGTCAGGAGTAACCCAGGCCGCTGAAACGGGACACACATTCTGTTAGAAGAGACCTAGGGCGCTAAAACGGGACGCACATTCTGTCATAAGTGACCCAGGTCGCTGAAACGGCACGGAAATTATATTAGCAGTGAGCCATGTTGCTGAAACGACATGGAAATACTGCCATTAATGACCCAAGTCGCTGAAATGGGGCGGAAATTCTATCAGAAGTTAGAAACGATCGCTAAAATAGCGCTGTAGATGTACATTTGCTAGTTAAAGATGACGGGGTGTGTATGCTAGGACTTCCGTTCCTCGTATCTGCAGAAACTTTTAATATGGCATAGAACTAGGCTTGTTTTATTTTAAGAATTCCCTGGGGTGGCTTGAACTTTGTGGAATGTGTGCGGATCATTGGGCAGTGCACACAATGCTACAAAGATAATCAAGAAAGAATAAACTTTGTGTAAGTATCATACATCCGACGTTAACAAGCACAATGCATCTTCGTATTTATGTTGCGTCGTAACAGTTATCCCCATGCTCTAGAAAGTTGTGTTTGCCTTGCCCGTTATGTATCAAGCTAGTAAGCAGCCTTGTGTTAGCCCTGTTTACATAGCAACATAAAAATAGCGGAGGATTGTCCACTATTAGTAGACTGTTAACACTATATTAACAGTTACCCCCATATTTCAGAAATCTGTGTTTGCCTTGCCTGTTATGTTTGAAGCAGCCTATTGTTATAATTTTATTGAACTGCAGTGAATAGGGCGCCGATATAGCACGTGCCTCATGTGGCATTCATTGCGTAATAATAATCTCAGGAGCACATTGATTAGGTGTCGGAGCGCACTACGTGTCACACCTTCGCCGGCAGGTAATGGAATAATGTGGAAAGAGCAGCGCTGCCGATCGAACTAATCAATATGAAGATGATTGTAGCACAGTTTGAGTGAATCTCATTAGCGGCTAGCTCTATTGATTGCTATTATAATTATATTATAATTATAGCGGATAATTACACTCGAATATGATGCACGTGAGCCATGAGGTGGCTGATGATAAGAATGGAACTTTAAAACATACGCCACTGCATTATTATGAAAACTTCCTATTAAACCGAATATGCATGCACTCATTTGACAGTTGCATATTTGCATGCATGTGCTCATTTGACACTCATGAGACATTTATAATACCGAGTTCAATTGCGTAAGTGGACCATGTTTCATTCGGTCGTGTTTCTTTACCACCGACGTCAAATGTGAACAATGGATTTCACCGACGAACAAAGATATCAGCGGTTTTTAATACTTAATGCAAGACAACTCTACTTATGCGGGTCAGTTTCAACCAAAA
Organism: Balanus glandula; assembly: GCA_030265075.1. Taxonomy (NCBI): domain Eukaryota; kingdom Metazoa; phylum Arthropoda; class Thecostraca; order Balanomorpha; family Balanidae; genus Balanus; species Balanus glandula. Next base: position 4,915 of record JARBER010162240.1, read on the forward strand.
TAGGCCAACAGGGCAATGCATAAAATAGTCGTTATCGATAGGAACGTGTAGATGAACTCTGTTTTAACTCATGTTAAGTGGAGTATGCCATGCAAATTTCACGTTACGTTTTTGGAAAAATGTAAGGCATGTTAAAATTTCGCGGTGTGATAAGTGCTGAGCTGGTTTATTACAACCTGACCGTGAATAAAAAATGACATTTAATATACTTATGTGTGCATTGCATGACAAATATCGGTGTCAGTGTCCTAGATAAGACTGGCTAAGGGACCACTTCAGAGTTTCAGTCAGGAATGGGGCTTGGGACAATTTTGCAAGGTATCAATGTTTTTGTTTACACAAAAAAAAACAAGAGGAATATTTCATAATTTAAGTTCAAACAAAAACATGCACCAATTTTAACTAAGCTCAGAAATGTCTAAAAACTGAATCTGATCTCAATTGCAGTCACCAAAGAAAAAAAATGACGCTGACATGACGTTTTTGCGCGTCAGTTCAAACGTAAATCCACTACGCATAGTAATATAATATGTGGTACAGGAACCTTCAAACAAGACGCCTTGAATGTCTAACTGGGGTTTAACTGGGGTTTGGGGTTCCTAACCTAATCCACTACCGAAATGTTTTCTTTCCGTCACGAAAATGCATAAAGTATGTTGAAAGCAAAATGCCACATATGAAGAGGTAGTCTTATCCGTTTTCATGATGAATTTTTGCGCTGCTGATGATAACCTTACAGAGGATAACCTTACTGAGGTTTTGGTATATAAGCTTCTGGATTAACTTTTACGTGCAGTCTTCTGCTAGAAATGTTTAACATATTTTTTAATTAGTTGGTAAGACATAATATTTTTACAAATGTGAGATCTGATGGTAATTAGCTAGATAAGGGTTGAATCAACCAACTAAAACTTCAGATTTAAAACATTAGGAGGCGATTGTGGTGTGGAAGACACCGCAATCACCACGCAATGATTGGTGATTCGGCCATACACCGCCGGTCCCACCTCGCGGCGTGCCGCACGCACATAGACAAAGCCACAGCCGCGTAGACGGCCGCCGAACAGCTCCGGCCGCCGCGCGGCCAAAAAAGGCGATGACGCTGACGTCCTCGCCTTTTCCGGTGGCCTACCAGATGGAGGCAGGGCCGATGGAAGCACGTTACCGACACTATTTAGCCAGTTTCGTGTGAGATTAGCTAAACTGAGCAAATGAACCATAGACGTAGTCACGTATTTGTTCTTTGAAACGGCGAATTTTGTTCCATAGCTTATAGTGAGCTTAATGCATGTTTCCATAGCTATAGAATAGTGATAATATCGGTTTATCAGTTATGTATTTCTTGGAATGTACATTATCTAATATACTAAAACATATATCAAAACCCCAGCAAGGTTATCCTCAGTAAGGTTATCTATCCTCAGCAGCGCAAAAATCTATCGTGAAATAGGCTTTTATGATGAATGGATGTCTGGGATGTCTGCAATAAATATATTGGAGCATTGACAAAGTATGGGTATTTGTTAAGCAGACGTAGAGACAAACTACCTGTCCCAAATTCCATCATGCTCGGATCAATTGTGACTTTGCAGACGATGCTGCGACCTGCATTATCAATGCAATCTGACACATTGTATATTTTGCAAGGCTGCATTGCATGAAATTTCCATATCAAGGCACTATAATGCTACGCTCGTTCAGTTAAAAGGCATGAGTGTAGACGTGCACTGGTCGATATACAAGTCCTCACTTCCGTATGCACATTGCAATTAATTGTTCACATTCGATATAGCTTCAAAGCACGCCATGAGAATAGAGACTCTCCGGACACATCAACAACAGAATAGCACGCTTTGCTCAACACCAGCATAACCATCACCCAGTACAGTGACACTGCAGCATTTCACCAGCCTCCGTAGTCACAGTACACCCGCAGCGAGAGTAATGTAAACGGCAACAGCAGCAATTCTAGTAATGATAACTAAACGGAATAATACATCACTCCACCCCACCGTGCACAGAGTCAGTAGTCACAGCAGCTGTAAAAACTGGCTTACAGTCTTTGCGCAGCTCTGCGAAGGAAATGCAGGACCTGCGGGTTTCTTTTCGAATGCCTACATGGAACATAGGTTACAACAACGGTACGCTGCTCACTATGCTGCAAGAGGAAACTATTAGATGGTATTACAGCATGTAACTATTTGAATAGGCACACGCATCTACTTCACGCAACTGCACGCAGACTGAAGGAAACTGGGCGACTGTCTTAACATCAGCAGCAGCGTCGTCCCTCCAGACCTCAGTTCTCACCGGTCATGGTGAAGATCCCGACGAAGATGCCGATGCTCCTGCCGGCCAGCATGACGTCCTCGCTGTCATCCTCCCCCGGCGGCTTCTTCTTGGCCGCCCAGATGCCGACCAGCAGGATCAGCACGTAGAACAAGATGATGCTGATGACACCCGCGATGTTGAAGTCCGCCATCTGACGGAGACGCGGGAGATTAACAGTGGAGGATGACGGCACGGAGAGGAGCTATGCAAGCCGGCGTCGGGTTATGTGCGGCTGGTTGGAAAAACCGGCGTCGGGTTATGTGCAGGTAGTTAGAGAAACCGGCGTCGGCTCATGTGTAGCTGGTGGACAGGATGATGGTGGGTGTTGTGAGAAGCCAGATAAGATAGCGTGATGTTGAGTCAGTGAGGGTCATGACATGGGAGAAAGAGGAATATAATATAATGAAGGAAAATAATAATCTTGGAAAATAAAGGAGAATATTTGGGAGGATAACAGTATTTTGATTGCAATAAGCAGTCAACAAGCATTGATATTAGAGAAACATTGTATTTATTTGAAGCTGGAAGCATTACCAATAAAACATCGTTGCAGGAGTTAAAAAAGAGAGTGGTGATAAATTATACGCCATTAGCTGGATTTGGATAAGGAAAGACGAGGTGTGGTATCCAACTGGGGCTGGAGCACGTAAAATTGAAACAACTTCGCTAGAAACGGATTTGACAGCTCAGCTGAATGCTTCTCAACAGTAGTTGTAGGTCCACTGTTCGCAGTTTTGTCGATAGTTGTCGAACTCGAGTGGTGGTTTTGGGTCCTACGAGGTGAGTCAAAGCATTGGGCTGCCCGTCGAATTCAATTTAGCAGTGTTTCGGAGAGGCGGACTCAAGGGCCAATCAGTATAGCTGATGAGGCATGCGCCTCTGGGGTTTCGATTTATTTGTCGGGTGAATAACAGCGAGATCCCATAAGTGGCCTACAATGCTTCGACGAGTAAAAACACACATTGCTAAGAATATGTCATCGGATCTGTCACTAGCTAGTTGAAAGATTATCCTCCAACATGTGCACAGACATATGACTGGGGCAACAGTCGGTAAGTCCGCACATACGTTCAGTTACATATCTACCGAACTAATCGTCATCTGTTTATCTGCAACAACCACAGCAAAAGCGACCATTGTAACAACACCCAAATCAACAACACCACAACAACAACAACAACAACAACCACAACGACATCAACAGCAAGAGCAATAAAACAGAAATATCCGTGTGAATAATATAATTGGAATCCTATGAATGTTCTGTAGTTTAGCTGCCACCTTGTGATAAGTGAGCACCGTGCATTTTCAGTGAAACTGCTACACCTCTAAGCCTGCTATAGGTAAACCGACGATATTTCTCAATTCACGATGTTATTTTCGCTCTCGCTGCCCCGATCAATTGCAGCGCCAGTTGACATGTCAGTTGATCTAAAATTTATTTCGTATCCAGCTGAACCGCCGAGAGAAATGGGGGCACCAGGGAGAGATCGTATTGACGATGGCAACCGCTAACTTTGACCTTTGACCTGCGTGGCCGCCGGACGGTTCCAGTAGAAGTTTATGGCGGGAGCGTGCTCTGCATGATTTACGATTTGAGGCGCCACGATATAACATAATGATGTACAATGTCTATGCATGTTCTATGAAAAGTAACAGAAATTGAAGTTTGCCAGGTCTTTAATTACTTCAAACGTGTTCAGTAACCTGCCATGCTCCGGGTCCAGAGACTGATGACCATTGAATATCTATTAATTTTAAAAATATATAATTTAGACAGAGAACGCGAAGCATGAGAACGCGAAGCGCTCGAATGAACGTAGTCTTACAGATGGGCCGAAATCCATCTTCTGCTTGCTTGCTTGAATGGTTGCATGCATGCTTGGATGCGTGGGTTTTAGGGATGATTTTGTCGTAAATGAACACCTCGTATGCCGCATAGGATAGGTGAGAATATTGAACATGCCTGCAGGAACTTGCTCTATCCAAAAATGACTTAAATGATGCATGCTGGTTGTGACTTTACGTGTGTTGATTTTAATGCATCTATCCAAACGGATAATATGCCACAGAATTTACTGAGTACCACATCTGTAAAGATGCACGTATGTAATTCTTACTTTTGCAGCTAACAATGTTAATTAGTTACCGAACGTCAATGCAATAACTCGCCTCGTCTGCTTCATGTCATGCATTCCTTACTAGTATACATTATACCTAGCTCAAATTTGGACGAAACTCTGAAATCCTGCAGCTGTGCACACGAGTTTCCAACATGAAACTTATTTGCTATTTCGCAAGGCCACAGCGTTAGCATTGGCGTGTATTTCGATGGCAGCTGCTTGACTCGTCCTGTACCTTCACTGTCGAACCTGAACGCCCTGGACGCCTGCATTGAGTATTACAACCAGTGTCCTACGTGGTCCGTACAGGGAATGATATTCCGCCACGATGCCGACCACGATCACCATATATCGCGGCTCTTGACTTCCTCTGAGTAATCGGTCATCTGCCATATTGAGCGTCAGACGATAGAGTTCGTGTCCAGCCGTCAGACGATAGAGACCGTGTCCAGCCGTCAGACGATAGAGCTCGTGTCCAGCCGTCAGACGATAGAGCTCGTGTCCAGCCGTCAGACAATAGAGCTCGTGTCCAGCCGTCAGACGATAGAGCTCGTGTCCAGCCATCAGACAATAGAGCTCGTGTCCAGCCATCAGACGATAGAGCTCGTGTCCAGCCGTCAGACGATAGAGCTCGTGTCCAGCCGTCAGACGATAGAGCTCGTGTCCAGCCGTCAGACGATAGAGTTCGTGTCCAGCCATCAGATAATAGAGCTCGTGTCCAGCCGTCTGACGATAGAGCTCGTGTCCAGCCGTCAGACGATAGAGCTCGTGTCCAGCCGTCAGACGATAGAGCTCGTGTCCAGCC
>JARBER010162251.1:0-10173 GCA_030265075.1 Balanus glandula
GAGATTTGATCATAGCCAGGTACAGATGAACACGTGTCGCTATGGAACATAGTCTTTCAGTTGCATGATAATATTTTTTCAAGAGCATTTTCATCTACTATTTCATTCGCCTCGACCTGAATGACATATATTGATTGCATTTTCTCTGGCGGACATCAATGTTATGGCTGGAAAGGAGAGCATATTCTTCAACGGGATTGATTGTGCAGGGCAGCGGGAAATTGAGTCCGGTTCATTGAACAACGGACATCTACTGTGTTACCTTCACTTTTCCATGTTTGTACCTACTTCAGACTCGCTCAACCGTTGACGCAGTTGTGTGACTGCGCGATGTCGTCTGATCAAACTCGAGCTCCGCGTTACAATTGCTCGAGTCATCGAACTCTTACCTTTTGGATCATACTAGCGTTAAATCATGCGTATGTTTCATTGCTTGAAAATAAGCGACCTAAGTTTGAATTATATTGATATTCAGGTCACATGACTTTGTTAAAGAGTGACAATTGTCAAAAAGGCTGTCTTAAGCAATCAGTTGTAACCAATCATGTATCTTCCATCTCTCATTTACATACTTTGACATCCATATAAGTCTCTTCCACGCCAATTGTCATATCCCGTGACCCGTCACACATTCATGGCTTACCCCCGAAGTCATCACCGCCCAGTAGTGTCCTCACACATTCGTTACTGTTTGGTCACAGCACACCGGGCCTCACACAGCATACCGGGCCTGAAAGTCTCGCTAGTTTATTTTCTGCCACCTGTGAGAGACCCACTCACAAAAACTAGTGAGTTGAATGGGCCAATACAATTAAAACGATCTCTATCGTAGGTACCGGAGATAGCCAATATATTGAGCGCATTGCGAAAAAAAATCGTGGACACGTTGGCATACATCGTGCACACATTGGCCAACCAACTAACTTGATAGTTCAACTAGCATTATTTGTTTTTACATACACAGGATGGGTGTTGGGTATTAGACCATCAGCTGCTGTTATGAAATCCAGTACATCCGATATAAAAGCATTCAGGTAGTAAAAAATACCCAATAGGTCCAAATCAGATACGCATTGGGGCACACGGTGCGATCTCGTAATCTTCCCTAATGAAATGGGAGTATTTCAGGGTATCCACCCTCTGAACCCTTTTGTATTCCCTTTTTAAAATGACGTAGAATCGAAACTGAAACACAGCACTTGCGTAGTACATGTCCCCGAGTGCTGGGCACAGCTGTAATTTACACGCGAGACCCGATGCGGTGTGAGATCTGGCACATGACACGAGGAGCGAGTTCCTATAAAGTGAAACGCGATTTACCCGCGAGTGCTGTGATTCAAACACTAGCAGCTTCCAAGATCCATGAAGCTGCCAGATTTAGTAGTATGACGACATGACAAAACTTTACAAATGGTCTTCGACACATTTGTTCTGTACAAACAGCCGATCTCGTAGCATTAGCTGTTTTCACGATGGATTGTTGCGCCACTGAGGATGACTCTACTAAGGCTTTTGAGGATAACCTCTTTTTTATACAAACTTCAGGATAAATTAGTACATGCAACTTTTTACGAGAAATGTTTCCCATGGAAACATGACTAGCATAAAAAAGCATGCAGACAGTAAACATGCATCCTGAAGCTTACATGGAAGGCAAATGTCTAAAGTTCTCCTAAAAAACACTCAGTATTGTTATCCTCTTAGGCGCACAAATCCGTCTTGAACATGTTCATAAAATTGTTGTTGGCTTAATGCATTTTTCAACGATTATTGAAGAGTGATAATATCTGATAAATTAGTTTTTGTTGGGTATGTATATTTTTTAGAAAATTACGTTTAAAAAATAGTTTAGTGCAAAAATGTATCGTTAAGACAGCTGAAGTAAATTAAAACAAAAATATATATAATCTCCGCAGTGCTTGAGCATATGTATAATAGAAGTAAATATTTTGAATCTGACCTCTCCTTGAATGCTTTTTAAAGAAGTATTTTTATCTTAAATATATTTTTACAAAAACAAAATAGGATGAATTTTCGATCACTGATCTTTATCGAATCAAGTTTCAATTGAATTCAGTTTTATTTTGAATTCAATTGTAACTTGATTCGATAAAGATCCGTGATCATCATCCTATTTTGCTTTTGTAGAAATATATTTAAGATAAAAATACGTCTTTAAAAAGCATTCAAGGAGAGGTCAGATTTACAATATTTACTTCTACAAAAATATATATACTTGAAATGAGCTCTGTACGGATTTAACAAAATAAATAAGCTAAGATCTTTGAGGATATACTGTCACGAATGTACACAAGATAATGGCCGAAAATGAAAATAATGTGACATCTTGTGCAAGGTGGTAAAACGTCAATCTACTACGCTGAGTAATAGAGTATGCAGCGCAGGAAATTCAAACAGGGCGCTTCTTTCGGGAATCGGCATAAATTGACATCCGTGGTGTGTTTTTTTACCCTTAAAAATTCATCCAAAATGTTAAAAACATGATACGAAAAATAAAGAAAAAGTTAATTGATGAATATGTCTCTGGTCCTAGAGGTGTATCCTAGATTTTCAGGTTTTCTTTATCAGCCAAAGGTGAAGGAGGATATCATCCCTTTATACAGAAGGCGAGAAAATAAGCTGAATTTGTATTGCCACGAGTCCATAAAATGAAGGCTTAGCCAAAGACGGGCTCAATAACCCGCGCACCATAGTTGAAAGTTTAAATTTATGCAGAAAAACAAAAAAACACAAAAACACAAAACACAAAAAAAAACACCGATCAATTAAAAAATTGCATGGTGTTATAAGAGTGTAATAACTTACAATTTATTTACCTCTGAATTTTGAAATAGGCGACCTAAGGTCAGGTCATTTACATGACCTCTCTATTATAAATTAATGGGAAAATATTCAAATGCCTCCCATTCCAAGGATATGCATGATGTTAAACAACTACTTCTCGATAATGTTATTATAGGATATTCTTGATGATATAAGTGTAAGTTTTGTTCCGTGACTCGTATGGGCTCATTTCATGTCATCAGAGGTCACCATCACTTATTTAACAATAATTCACGACATAATCAAGATAGATAAGTGAAACCGACGCCAATGTGTTTGTCTCGTCGAGACGCGTCTCTCAATATAAAACATGACCCCTTGGTTTAGCACTTGAACTTAACCTGAGGCAAAATGTTGCTTGACATTTTTTGCTTGTTGAATTTCGCTTGTAATTACGTTGACCTGACGGGGTCAACATGTATACTGTTCAAAACGTGTTAACGAGACAAAAACAATTGCGTTAACAGTATTCCTCCATCCATTTTAGGTAAAACGTTATTAACAAGAAACTATTTTGCCAAAAAAATCATTTTTGACATTTATGACCTCTAGAGCCTAACATATTGACCTGAGGTAAAATCTGAGGGACCCTTGCTGATTGAAAATTTCAATAGCGAATGTGATTGTTTTTTTTTCAGATAGTATAGTTTTTGAGATATGTAGAATTGTCTGGAGCAAAGTCATAAAACAGGTAAAAACGGAAATAAAATGACCTTTGATGACCTCTGGTGACATCAATCTCAAACTGATAAAAAAAAAGTATGATATACTCTCGATAGGGCTTGCATCAAGCTATCTAACACCGTTTTTTTCTGCTCGCTACGTAGTGTAGTCTTTAGGATATCGGGGGTGGGGGTCGGTTATCAATCCCCTACGGTTCGTGTTTGGCGCAGACCCCCTACAGAGCGCGGGTTAAGCAAGTGTCAAGGAATGATGGCAAGGAAAAGGCAAGGGTTAAGCACCTTTAGATCCTGACCCTTGACCTACCTGATACTGACTGCAGGGTTATTGAACTATAAGGCTCAGCAGCGCATATTAATTCACTTCAAGTTAATGCACGACTTAAATTAGCACATAGCCAATGTGAAAGCAGTGAGAAGCCGAGCGGTAATGCATAATTACAACGACGTTCTTCAACCTTGGACTCAAAAGAATTCGTCCAGAATGGTGTTAAAATATTGATTGTTCTACTTAAGTTACACACTGTATCATGTTATCACGAATGAGCTGATGACCTATGGCTTAGGAACCAAAAGGTACTTTCAAACCTTGCCTTGCGATTTAGCATCGTACTATCTTTCTTCGGCGCCATGATCCAGCGACTCGGAAGATCGGTGCAGTGGAAAGCTATCGAAGAGAAGCACAAGCAAGCCTGAACGACACAACCATCATCGGTGTCACCACCGTGCAATAGGTCTACAGCACCGAAATATTTGTCTTTCGTTCTTTCTAGTGGTTCTTTCCTTTTCCCGATTCTCAGTCGAAAACCATCACACCGGGCCATCGCACGTCAAGCGAAACCCCAATCATCGTTGGCACGCAAACTATGGACTGAAAACGAGACCCCAGCGTGGCTGTGCGGTTACAGCATGGCAGTCGTTCGGGCAGAACGATCGTAGGAGCGCTCGGAGCAGCGTGCCGTATCCGGAACGGAGGGCCGTTCTCAGACTAATCTCGCACGAACAGTAGATGTGCTGAGCGTCGAGACTGGTCTGATATTTTACTGGGTCAGGCGGGACGAAAGTGAGTCTGGGCCAGGACCTCGTGGTGAAGTCGATCGGGTTTCAGGTTAGTCCGACTCTGACTCTGGCTCCGACTCTCCTATGAGTCGGAGTCTTCTGCGCTATGAGGCCCTGATACCTGAAAGGTTCAATAACGGGACAGGATATTTAAGACAACCACAACGGACTAGGTGAGCAGATCATGTCTTGTAAGTTAGATAAGATGAGTGATTTCTGTTGTGGAAATTCAATAAAAGCGTCTGGTTGAACCAGTAGTAAAACGACCAGAAATGTTAAGATCAATGAACTCTTCTATTGCTGAGATAATGTGTATTTGCAGATGCTAAGCATTTATATAGTTCTTAAATATGTATGATAAGCTTCCTCCGTAAAAAAACACAGAATATCATCCAAACTTTCTCCGTTACTAGGATATACAAGTCACTTTCCGACCCAATAAACACAATAAAACACACACTAAGCCTCGCGTTATGGTCGGTGCAGACCTGCTGTCATTAGGCTAGGACGTGCCGCTCGTATGGCGCTACATCCCATAAATAACGCATTGGACAACGAACAAATGACCTGAAATGTGATACACCCATGATTGAAAACCGACAATCCTGACATTGCGTGGTCATATAATTGCACTGCAGTACAGCGAATCAATGATAAGCTGCCGTGAGGACGGCGGACAAAAAGCAGCTTCGCACCGCGCACCGTAGACTGGATAGAGATAGAGCTTAGAAATCATAGATGCCAGTCTTGCAAAGAATAGACTATGCTGGACAGAATATATATTTTAGCAAACGTGTTTCACATTGAAACACACAATGAAACTGTCATGAAAGCACATTAAAACAAGTCATTGAGGCACATTGAAACAAGTCATTGAAGCACATTGAAACAAGTCATTGAAGCACATTGAAACAAGTCATTGAAGCACATTGAAACAAATCATTGAAGCACATTGAAACAAATCATTGAAGCACATTGAAACAAAACAATGAACATAAGCATAAACCAGTTGTAAATCTCATTAAAAATCGCTTTCCAAGTTACTTTGAAAGTTAGAGCAGCTTTCAAACATCCAACCATTTTCAAATAAGAACACTGCAAAGCTAAAGGTGAAAAAATTCCCAGACTCTTAACCCCCGAGTACTGTTTTTTTTTTTAAGCCCCATTCCCCCCCCCCCCCCCGACGAAGTTTCTGAATATCCCAAGAACAACGCAGATATCAACGCTATAATTCCAGTACATCTTTGACTATCAATTTTACACCTCCCTGGCAAAAACAAAGATTTCATAAGATAGTTTTGGGGATAAGCGAATTTTGTGACGCCACTATACACGATTCTTACACCAAAAACAACTTGAGTTTAACAGACAGCACAGAAGCCAAATAATAGGTACAAAAAGTCGGAAAACGTGTAAAAAATTGCAAATGTCCAGCTCTAAAAGATGCCTTTCTTGATGAACGATGCGCATGCCTAATTTCAAAGCAATATCTAAAAAGTTTGGCTGACTTATTGCTCAGTAAGTGGAGTAATTGATGACGTCATATTTGTATTGCAGATTTTGACTTTTATAGACCAGATAAAGCAAAATAAATGACAGCATCGTTTTTCTAAGAAGAAAAAAACTGGGATAAAAACGTGTTTTTATTATTGAAGATGTAATTTTGAAAATTTAACCTCATTTGGCCTGATCTTAACCTGAACGTGGCTTCAATCTCCATTAAATGAGATGGTATGGTCAAATATTAATTTATTTTTAAATATGCGAGTAAAATAATCTATTAAACATGATTCACATGACCTTCTTATACCTCTTCCGGATACTGACCTTGTGTGACCTGACCTTGAGCTTGACCTTTTGCCAAACACCACCCTTTAGGTCGCGCGAGATGTTTGTGATGCCTTGGAGAGCATTTTGTGTGATCTTGGTCACCATCAAAGGCTTTATATAGAAAGTATGGCGGATGGCCCATAAGCTCAAATTGTTTTATTTTTACCTTTGACCTGACCTGTGACGTCATTTCATTGGTGACCTCCAGGGCATCACAAATATGTTCTGTTGAATAATTTTTCTCGGCTATCCATTGCCGTATGGTTGAAGATAAGTGTGCGATTAGTTCCGAAGATACGAGGAAGGGGAGCTTAAAAGCACACCCCAGTGAGTCGTTGTTATGTTTGGGACTGGCACCAGAGACTGGACCAATGTCAGAGAGTGAAACCGTGATTGCGTCTGACTGGTCAGCGCCCGCGACGCCGCGCGGGCCAGCCCAGCCGAGGCCGGGCCCGGGGAAGTCTGGCCCGGGATGTAGCTGTGATGGCGGGCCGGAATACAGCGCTACGAGACTTGCTGCCTCTGCCTCGGGAGCCGCGACGGTCGGACACAACACTCGTGTTACACAAAATACGCTAGTCACTTCCGGGTTAATTAGTTTAAAAAAATAATATCACCTATTCATTCATGTTATAAAGAGGCAGTATCAGCATATTGAGCTGGCTCCCGTTTACTTGGAAATCAGATAGTTTTTACATGAAGTATTTTTACATTCTTTGTGACTTAGTCACCCAGACAAAGACAAAGTGGCACCTAAGTCGCTCACCAAATGAAAATGTACGTTCTTTGGCAAGCGCAAAAAGTATTTCCAGCCAGACTTGTAGTTAATTACACATTCAGCCGAAGAGACGTGATCAGGCATTAAATCCTCTTGAATCCAATGTGTTCAGAAAAGGCGCTACTCGAGCATTGTGTTCTAATTAACTGTTTTCTGTTAATACCACGAGAAGGAAGGCTGCGCTCCTTTATTACCCCCCCCCCCCCCCTCTAATAAGGGGGATGAATATCCCCCACCTGCAGTTTTAGCCCACGCCCCATTTGGGGTTGAACATTCTGCCACCTGCAATAGTAACCCGCACCCCGCTGGGGCTGACCGCCCCCCACGCGCAGTTTTTCAGATTGCAAATAAAAAACGTAACCAAATGTTGCATACCCTACCACTGATCTTTTCTACACTTTCAACCAAAGCTTTAAATAAATGTCAGATTAGGTCAAGTCAACGGGTCAGGTCAAGTGACCCCACCTCCAAAGAACTTTGCGGTCGCGACATTACCACAGCTTTTAGGGATTAATATGAAACATGTAGGATTGCGTTAGGTCATCATTGTCTTCAAAATGTATATCTTAAAATTTGGATATTGGTGACCTAAGGCCGGGTCAATTTTGTGACCTTTTCATTATAAGTCAGTTAAGCAATATTCAATAAGCAATATTCATCTTTCTAGGATATTAGATCATTCATTTGTGGATAGTGTTAACATAGAAAAACATTGATGGTTCAAGTGCAAATTGCAAATCAAGCGCAAATCAGTTGCCTTGATTTAGAGTTGACTAAGAGGTCATTTGAGATAATTCGATATCACCATCACTTTTTGCCAATAACTCTTGACATAATACAGAAGAAGAAGTGAAACCAGCACCAATGTGTTTGTCTCAATGAGACACATCTCCCAATATGCAGCATTACCTACTTATACTTGACCTTGACCTGAGGTCAAATTCCGAAGCTGACCTAACAAGATCAACTTGCAAATCATCCAAAGCGTCTTGAAAAGAAAAACACGATGACGTTACCGGTATTTCGTTATCTTTATTAGATAAAATGTTATAAGCGAAAACAGTTTTGCCAAAAATCTACATTTTCGATTCCTATGACTATTTTGAGCCTAGAAATTGCATCTGAGGTCAAATTTGAGGATATAATATCGATTTAAAACTCATATGGCTATCATTTCTTTTTTCAGTTTTCTGTAAGCTTGCATATTTCCCGAATTTCGAATTGCTTGGAGTTAAGTCTTAAAACTGAAAAACTTGATCATTGATGACCTCCGTTGACCCTAATCTGACTTAAGCAAAAAAAACTGAAATAGTGTCAATATGATTTTTCACGAGCTTTTGCATGTTATTTTTGGTTTGGTTAACCCATTGGTGCCGAGTGAGACGGGGGAGGGTTGCTGAAGCACCAGTCGACCCAGCCGTTGGTGAGCCTCTTAACTCCTGTCCCGCTGAGGGGGGGGGCAATATTTGCCCTCCCCCCCTCCCGGATTTTCTCAATAACTCCAAAACGATACCAGGTATCGATGCAAAACTTTTGGTTCTTTAGCGGGCATCAATTTCACGTCAATTTTACGTCACAGGCAATTTTGATGAAATCTGTTAAAACTTTTGAGATAATGGCGTTTTGATAACGTCATGTCAAGCCATTTTGATGAGAAACCGACAAATGTTTGGAAAATCGTAGAAATTCTGAGAAATACAGAAAAGAGTAACCAAAAACGTCAAATGAACGGAAATAACATTATCTACAAGATGGCTATCTCGGTTTTTCAAAATTGTGAGTTTTCGACCCCCAAATTTCAAACATCATCTTTTTTTAATTTGGAACACCTTTTTTCTTGAAAGAGATCTTTTTAACGAATGTTGATGCTAGTCGATCCGTTTTCAACCCATAATTCCCGCTTTCAACCAACCCAGGCAAACTTCAGAAATAATTATGTGTTTCGTTTCTCGATCGGCGGTTGAGTGGCCAAGTACTGTGTGTGGCTGTGTGGTCTGTGTGGTCAAGCCCAAGTTAGTAGTTATGTTCCAGAATCGTCTTAAATAAGACAATGTTATTTTTGGCAGTGCGATTTTTTTTGTTGCTCGAAATTTATTTACATGACGTCATCATTCCTAATATTAAAAGTTTGCTTTTTATGAAACTGAGCGTTGTGTGAGAACAATCAATGTGATACTTGTGTTCAGCAGCAATTACTTCATACTGTGACATACATTTGGCATACAGTTAGCATACATTTGACATACATTTGACATACATTTGACATACATTTTACATACATTTGACACACATTTGACATACATTTGACATACATTTGACATACATTTGACAAATTTCAGAAAGGCTGGAAGCTGACAGTCCATTAAAGCTGGTGAACTTCATAAAACATATTGAACAGCTTCAGTTCCCAATCCATCCGGAAGCACCTGTACATACATATTGTATAAGGGCGGAGTGTATGGTGACGGCTACTGAACAGGGCGTGGGTGGCTGTCAAGCAGTGCAACCCTATAGAACTAGCGGCAGCTCCACCCAGCGTCCAATATCCACCAGCTCAGCGGTTTGCTTTGTCGTCTCGACAGGCAGATAATTGAAGCCTGTTTTTGCTGAGGCCGCGGGAGGTTTCATTTGTATTGTGTCAATATCGAGTTTCCAGCGCTTCTCAGAGCGTCGGTAGAATCATGGCTGAGTCGGCAGCGCCCGGGACAATTGAAAGAAGAACGAGAGTGTCTCAATTTCGGCAGAGGCAGCGAACGTTCTCAACACTACACTGCACCGGTCCAGACTCGGTTATACAGAGAAGTAAGTCAAGAAATACGTTCATAATGACTATCGGCAAACAATTATGTTGAAAGTGTGTGTGATTTCCACAAAGTGAAAATCACACTTTCAGGCAGATAATTGTTTGCACACACGCACACGCACACGCACACGCACACGCACACGCACACGCACACGCACACGCACACGCACACGCACACG
>JARBER010162262.1:0-10172 GCA_030265075.1 Balanus glandula
ATATGCTGAATTTTGTGGAAATGGGATGGAAATGGGAGTAAAATTACAAATGGAAATGGAACGGAACGGATTTGGATCTGGCTGAATGGGATGGAATGGAATAGGAACTGTAAACATGTTCCATGAAGGGCTCTAATGGCTGTGGGGCGGGTAGGCTGTGGAAAAGTGCAGCCGTGTAGAATTCTAGTCCACAGCTCTCATGCTGCTTGAAACACTCCACACTTCCCCAGCGCCTTCCTTGTTTCCCGTTGTTGCGTTGCCGGGCACGGTCTGCCGTATCTGCCCGCTCCCCCCCCCCCCCCCTGCACCGTCTCCCTCTCCCTGACCCCGCACCCTATCCGGGGCCTGCCGGAACTTCGGAGCCGCTGCCGACACCGGCGCCGACACAAGATCGATTATGTGTCGCCATAAGTGGCCTATTGCCTACCGGCTCTGCAAGATCGCCTTATAAATGATGGTCGCTCTCGGAAATATGCGAGGAAAATGTAATAATGTGCCGATCAGCCCAGCCTGTCTGCGGGCAGCGGGAGAAATGACATTCCGGAGCACGCTAAATGTGTTCGAGCGCCGTGGGTGCACTGTTGCATATGAGTTACTATGAGCTCGAAATCATTAATTCGGTTATGTTTAACTATAGTGTTTTCGTGCCTATCATATCACATGCTAGTGATTTGATTCGAGAGATCCAGTTCATGCATACAATGCCAGCATTCGAAGCATTTGATTTCTAAACTGTTTATCCATCCTGTTCCACGGTACTAATATTATTGTTCTAGATATTCATTCTCGGATGCGGTACTTACATACATTATAACGTCACCGACTCACCATATTGTATCCGTTTATCGGCCTGGCCAGTGGCCATGTCTCAGGGGTCACAAGGAAGGTAACAACTGAGCCATCAACAACGGAAGATAACAAGAAGCCTCAGTTTCATTCCTTAACGAAACCTAATTTGTACCTGGTAGGAGCTTATTAGCCACTGCTTCACTGGAAATTTATCTTTGAATAGTTCAATCAAGATATGATAATTCAGAAAGAAAGTAGCCCACTCTGAAGTGATGGTGAGAGGCAAAAAGCGAATAATAACAAGACAATCAAGAAGCTTGGTTCACACGAGCCATGTCGAAACCGAGGAGTTGATGAGCTTCTTGGGTCTTTGTCTTTGACTTCGTTAGTATTTTACCAAATACAATATGTTTTTACTTCACTTTCATATACATACAAATATCGAATACTTTCATCTGTTAGTGAGGCTAGGCACAATTATAAATTCAATGCATCAAAAGCGTGTGTAAGTAAATAAAGACGATTGAGTTTAACAATATTTAGAAATACTTAACTCTTTTTCCAAAAAAGAGAATAATTTCGGATAATTTTATCGAATTTCTGCATGTTGCGCTACTTCGTCTAAAATTCTTTCAAACATTCGTGTTTTATCTTCCATCGTCTCGTGTAAACCAATTTTTGCTTCAGGTCTTATTAATTCTGTAAATGTTTGCTTCTCATTTTGTTTTTCACAACCAAGAAAATATATTTATCTCTATCTGACTTTCGAAGATCTGACCGACAACATTAATACAGTTTTCAGGTAGTTTTTGTAAGCGCTATCACACTCTCGTCTCCCCCACGCTACACTATCGACAACAGGAAATTGTCACATCAATAATATACCTCAGTATAGACTATAGTTTACCCCATAATACGTTATTTTCTACCTGTCTGCCTAACTTTGTCAATGTGTGTCATGCAGCGAGTGGCAGTGTTGCACAGAGGTGAGTAGATACTCCTAATATATATAGGTAATCACCAATTCTAGACAATTCTAGTCGGCTTTGTGGTATCGCTGCGCTGAGCTGTGGTATAAAGGCTGGTACCCACATAGACCTATCAATATGGAAACATAGTATATCGTGACAATCGGGAGAAATGGAGAGGAACCGTAAGTCCCGGTAAATGTTGAACATCGAAGGATTTGGCATCTGGTAAACATTATCTGGCAATTGGTAACTGGAGAGATTTTGATAATCACTGCAAATCACTTTCAACCATGATCAATCGCAAAGCGTGAAGAATGATCATGACAGTTCGATGTAAATGCGTGCACAAACAGTGTCAATTCGTAAATAACTGCTAGTCTTGAAACTAGCTGTAGATCAAATACTGATTAATCCGGTACTGCTTAAATAATTAGACAGGGGTGGGCGATTATGGCCAATTATTTTGCTACCGAATTTGCGAATGTTCCGTTTGAAAATGCATGCAATTTTGCTTACAGGAATTTGAACAGAGCTGATAACGAAATAAAAATGTGGATAAAGGAATATAGGAAATATTGTAAAAACAATGTTTCTGATACTGAAAAATATACAAGAGGTTTTCGGTAATAAATGCAATATTAGATGGATGTTTGAAGCAAAAAAATGCCATAGGAGGATGACCTTTGCAAAAATTACTCTTTGTTAAGTTGCGCAGCGGAATAATACCTTGGGTCAAGCATCAAGCGAAGTTCTCAGTACTCCAAGCTGGCGATACCTGATCTCGGCTGAATATTTCATCAGCTGGCCTGCGGGTAACCGAGTTATGTCCGTCTAATGGATCCGGGCAACAGGCTGCCATCGGTTTGACTCAATTTGCCGCGCCGTAATGGAGAGTCGGCCGGCTGATAATCAGATAATGGGCCGCGGCCGCAGAGGGTGTCTCCAATATCGCGACAATGATGGAATGCACCCGATGGCCGCACGTGCCAGGAACTGTTGTAGGTAGCGTCTACGTGAATGTGAGCAAGGGGTAGTGTTTCACTTCCAAAGATGCTTCTTACGTGCTAATCAAACAACGTGCTTATGCAGACAAACACTTTTCATTGCAATGCCAGGAGTATGCAGTTTGTAAATAAACGTTAGAATTAAGAATATGCAGGAAGTGAAAGCTGATAGCACATAACTAGTTACACACCAGTCACCCACGCAATGGCCTACTTTGAAATAAAGCTGAGCTGCGTTTTAGGAATGGTCCCGATGCGATCTCTGCCGGTTCTCGAATTCTGACGTTGAAAGAAGCGACTCGGAACAAAGCAATAGGGCTGGGAACACTCCCCGACCCTCGCCCTACAAAAAAACGTTTCTCATTTCGTCCTAATGGGCCGCAGCCGCAGAGGGTGTCTCCAATATCATATACCCTAATGAAATATTTTGAAAATTTCGAATATGTTTTTTAGGCAATACAAGTAGGTAATGTTGCATATTAGAAGACGCGTATTGACGAGGCAAACACATTGGTGTCGTGCACGTATTTGTCGTGACCGTCAAGTGGTAACGGACGATGGCTCGGATGATGTCGATCTAGGTCTCTTTTGGATGCTGTCGACAGTAGATGAGACAGGTGTTCTGCGTCGCTGCTCCCAGTAACCAGCAGAAGATTCCCTTCCAGAACTTCTTCAGCCTAAACGCGATCCGGTACGCGCCGATGCTCTGATCCATGTGGTCGGCGCCGCCCATGGCGCAGTTGTACCTTCTTCTGGATCATCTGCGGCTGGACTACTTTGATCCTCTTTGTCACTTTACGACCTTCTTTGGACATCAGCCATTCAAGGAAGGTCTTCGTACACAACCACTGCACTTCCTTGGCGTCTCGGTGCGGTTGTTTGTTCCAAAGTTGGGTGAAATAAACGTTAAAGTCTTGGTTGAAAGACTAAAAATTGGACGTTGACGATATGTTTTGTCTTCTTTTATTACGAGTAAGTACGAAGCGCTCGCTCGACCTTTCGTGGTAAATAGGAAAAATCGGAGAATGAGCGGTCCAACCCAGCCCGGCGCAACCCAACCCATCGCAGCCCAAACCGTGGTTACACTTTTGAGAAGCGCAACCACAACTCCGATTGCCAAGCGGTCTTCTTTTCTGAGCAGCCCCATCCAACCTACCCTGTTCAAGACCAGTGCCGACCCATGTGACTACCACTGCGTTGTGAGGCGTGAGGATGCTCAAAACAAAAGACTTTGATTCCAAGCAAAAAGTCCACGACGGCTGTGCCGATCATGTTCAAATTTGGTGTGTGGATGAGGAGCCTTAGCTGCAACTTTTCCTAAAGTCAGAGGTGGGATGCCTCTGCACGTGCGCACGTACTTCACACCCCTATGTCTATATTTAAAGAGCGGCTGCGCTTGGTGTGTGGTTAGGGACCGGTCAGCCGATATATTTTTAAAAGTCAATGACATTTTGTCTCTGCACGAGCGCACGTGCGCAACAGCGCCGACACTCTTTGTATGTGAGAAATCACTTACCCGATGAATCACTTACCCCGCAGTGTTCACCAGAGTTCACCATTCGTTCGCGCTCACTCGTTCATCGCTAACTACGGCGTTTTACTGGTATTAACTGTGGATGAATGTTTTCTTTTCTCCCAGAGGTAGGAGAACTCTTTAGGCATAAAACGTGCAGCGGACTTTTTCTCAAGTTCTATGAGAGAGAAAAACACGTTTTGCGGATCGATAGCTTATCAGGTGGCATCCAACAGGTCGTACCCATAGTGCGCGTCGAAAGTACCTTGTATGCATCTTGCAAGTCCTGTCTCGCATATATTAAGGCATTGTCTTACCTGAATCCTTAACCTGTAGACGCTATTGCTAAGTCGACTGATGACTGAAATGATCCATAATTAAAAAGACATGCATGCAACTTTCTGCTTGCATGTGTGCTTAATGCTGAGCAGCTGTTAGAAATAACTGTTGGAAAGTAAAGGAGGGAGGGAATCTGAGTAATACCCAATCTAGTTCATGTTTCTTCAATCTTCACAATTTTCCAGTCGTACCCAAGCTAAACCATGCAAGTCTTTCTATTACAAGTTCCGCCATTTTTGCAGAGTCTTTTATTTCATAACTCACACATTCGTCCGCTCGTAATACCATCGAAATGTCTACAACGTGCTATTGCAGTGCTACTTATCAATAGTTGAGCATAATAATAACACATTTGCTTATTTTACAGTGTCGGCCGGCCATACCAGCCAGCCGAGAATGGCTGCAACGCGAAGCTGCGGCGGCCACCCGACTCTGCCGGCGAGTCAAGTGCGGGATGTGGCATGCATCGTACAGGTTAGCTGACCGGTGTGCAGCCACTAAAAGGGCCGTAAAGTGACGCCGCCAGACGGCCGCCATGTTGGCCGCAGTGGTCGGTAGTGTCGGGCCAGCAGAGGCGCCGGTCTGCTGTGTCAGGCTGTCAGAGGTGCCGGTCTGCTGTGTCAGGCTGTCAGAGGTGACAGGCGCAGAGAGTGGCGTCCGCCGGCGTGGTGACGCAGGTCGTGGTGGGCGGCTACTGGTCCCAGTACGGCGACGACGCTGGATACTACGTTGAGTTCTACACTGATTTAACTTATTCGCTGTGATATGCGAATACATCCGCATTAGTTAATGACATTCTGTAATGCATAAAACGCATTGACGGGAATGCCACAGAGGCAGTCCTCGCGGGGACGCTATGAGGAGTGCAGACGGTCCTCTTGAACCGACCATCGCCTATACGTGGCGGGATCCGTCTGCCTCTGAATAATAACCGGCATTTGCTTAGTCACTCAGTCCATGTTAAACATATGCGGATATTTTGCACCAGTAATACAGAAGCACTAGCAAAAGCCAAAGCCAATAATTCTGATATTTGTGACTGGCCTTATTCGATAGTCAATGTGTGGAACATTATTTTTGATGATGTGCAGAATGCGAGTTCACCTTAATTTGGTTGACGTGACTATCAAATAATATACATGGTTTGGGTCTGTTTTAATTATTTTTCTATTTATTGGCATGCTCTCATTTTATTGGTATTTTAGTTAGGCATAGTAACGGATCTTTGGGTGGATTCATCCTCGGGATACATCGCTTCGCACAACTTGCATCTCGTATCAGTGTCATACCTTTTATTGTACGACTTCTTGTCACTGCAGTGACAATAGATTGCTCACTTTATGATGTTTTCTAATACTATTTTTGTTTAGCAATTAGTTGCATTAACATTCATATGCATCTCACTTAAGGTAACTATCAAAATACCGACAAAACCATGACATAGGTCCTTTCAAGTTCCAATCATTTCGCGTGCACACACAAGCATACGAGCTTCAATACACTACAAGACACGAATTGCGCGGGACCGTCATTTCCGATCCGGCGTCAGCCCAGGACGACAGGCAGGGACGACATTCGCGCACTATTTTTGGCGCGCCATTCGCCGATTTTCGATGAGGACCGGATCGCGGCGACACCTCGACAAATGAACGCGGCGTACCTTGGCAGCCGATCAGACCTGTCGCGTGTGGCATGTGATCTCACAGAATGTCATTAGCTAGCAGACTATTAACCGCACGGTACAGTTCCGTGACATCGGATTCGGCACAACTGTCCTAAAATGGCTGCCGTAACTAAATTTGACGCGTTGGAGGGGGACAAATTTAGTATTTGTTTGAACACTGTTTTGAGAGACATTGTAATAAGTATAATTAATGATAACCTTACTCTCATAATGCCGGAAAAAAATGTACTTTAAAACACTAAGTCAAATTGGTAGCTTTCGGCTTGCGCCTTCATCAGCCAAGTGTTAAAATATCATTAGCATTTAATATCATTAGTGTTTTGAAATAAAATTTTTTCGTCATTATGAGAGTAAGGGGACAAATTTATACGATTCTGATGAGCACAATTCAGTCATTATGTAAGCCTGGTAGTGTTGCTCTTGAGATATCTGCCTATGATTGACATCTGCATACAATAAGTAACGTAGAACCTCATTTCTCTTAGCATGGACACTCAGTTAAACAGCATAGACAATAAAAAAACATGGCATACGAACACTACATTTCACGATCCATTCGCTGTGAGTTGTGACAGTGGCATACATCAAGTATAGAATGGATACTGAGTACGGAATATTATAGTCTCCGAATTCTGAGATCGGTCCTCGCTCGAAGACACAGCATCCTCTGCCTCCCGAGACCACGTCGGCGTCGCATCGACCCAGGCCGACCTTTCGCCGTCCATCGGGGTGCCCCGGGCGGTAAGGAGCCGGCAGTGGCCGACCTTCCGCCGTCCATCGGGGTGCCCCGGGCGGTGAGGAGCCGGCAGTGGCCGACCTTTCGCCGTCCATCGCCGTGTCCCGGGCGGTGAGGAGCCGGCAGTGGCCGACCTTCCGCCGTCCATCGGGGTGTCCCCCGGGCGGTGAGGAGCCGCCAGTGGCCGACCTTTCGCCGTCCATCGCCGTGCCCCGGGCGGTGAGGAGCCGGCAGTGGCCGACCTTTCGCCGTCCATCGCGGTGCCCCCGGCGGTGAGGAGCCGGCAGTGGCCGACCTTTCGCCGTCCATCGCGGTGCCCCCGGCGGTGAGGAGCCGTCAGTGGCCGACCTTTCGCCGTCCATCGGGGTGCCCCGGGCGGTGAGGAGCCGGCGGCCCGGCGTCGCCGCCGCCGCCGGGCGTCGATCACTGACAAAGGAACACTGGTCGGTACGTCGTTACGCGCTAATCCGGCGACTGGCAACTATCGGCGGCTGATCGATCCATCGTCTCGCTAATCTGGCAACCATCGGCGATCCATCGCGTCGCTATTTCTGTGGTGGTCCTCCGCTGGCGACTCTGCCGCGGTCCTGATCCTTGTCTCTGCCAAGTCGCCGCACTATTGTTCTATTTGTGGTTCAGGTCGCCGACAGATTTCACGAGGCGCTCTGCTGGACAAAGTACATAGTTGCAGTTAAACTGGCAGCTGGCGTCTAAGCAGTATTACAAGCTGCACAATATATGTAGGAACATGCTCTGCAGCTCATTTTCAGTCGCTAAAATACGCCAACCCTATAAAAGTTCATTTATTTAAGTTTATTTAACACTGTGGTTATGTAAGGCATTTAAGAAATAATTACTGAGTTTAGCTTTTCATTTGACCTACTTGCGAAAGGAGAGTTGTCTTTTAAAAATATTTTTAGTTATATGAATTTTTGAGCACGGCTTATGATCACATATACAAAAAGCAAAACACCAACTTATCTCTGCCAAGTCGTATGTACGATGTCCATTTTTGTACACGTGATCATGAGCCGTGCTCAAAAGTTCATTTAACTATAAATTTTAAAAACAAACTCTTCTTTTGTAAGGAGATCAAATTAAAAGCTCAACTCAAAAGTTCATTTACTTTCATTAGACACAGGTCCGAAGTGCAACACCTCCGATAGCTTCAATGATAACTTTACATTACATTTTTGAATAAGGATATTTAATTGAATTCTATAGGATCCTATATAGGTCTATGGTATATTTACATTGCTGACACGATGTTATTTTGAAAATACACTTCGGAACGTGCGCCTTTTGAAAATAAATGGACTGAAGTGTCGGGGGTGGGCTAAAACTACTCCCTTGAGGTTTTCGTAAACATTTCGTTCAATAACCAACCCACGATCGTGAAACTTAGCGAATTTTCCCAACATTTCATTGCACATCGTCTGGTGTGTTCTTTCAACAAGTAAAAATAAGAGGGGCCAAGGACCACTTTTAGGGGGCATGCTGAACCATTTTGACCGAAAACTTTTGCATGGTTAATCACTTGCGGAGAGCAGTGCTTTAAAGTAAAGTATTATGAAAACAGAAATATGTTGGAAATTGAATGTTCTTTTAGATTTTTAGATGGCTATCTCGAAATTTCAAAATTCTGATTTTCAAAATCAAAATTTTTGAAATAAACATCGTGTTCTTCAAAATGATATATTTTTTCTTCAGCACGTTTAAAATCGGAATATATGTAAGATAAACATTCCAATCAACATGTGATATAAGTTTCAGGTCAGCCTCCTAATATTTGACGACCTGGGGTCAGGTCAAATGCTTGACATTCCATTATAAGTATATGGCGAAAAAATTAAATTAAATATAAAACACATTGTGTAAATCCAATTATTTCAGTATAATGTCATCTTAGACCCTTTCCGATTACCCGATTGCAATTTTGTGTCGATGACCTTAAGGAAGGTCATTAAAGGTCACCCAGGTCACAAACGTTTCTTTTTCAGTAACTCGTGACATGACTACCGTAGAGACTTGCAACCAGTGAAAACATGTTTGTCTCATCAATCCGCATCTTTGCACAATGCACATGCTACTTTACCTACTTTGGTCACTTTGACTTTGACCTTGACCTTGACCCGGGGTCAAATTTGGATTAGTTTCCAAATTAGTCAAAGTTAATATGCTAAGCACTGCGTTGACGAGGGCAACACGATATTATTAAAATTAGCAGCCTAAAATCGATAAGACATTATTAACAATTTGTTTTTATAAAATATGTGTTTGTTTACATTTGATAACGTGCTTTCATGCTTGAAAGATGTCTATGAGACATGAGTGATGCAACTTTAATGTGAATCTGTAAGAGTTTATATTTTTAAAGAAGGTGTGACTAATCTTTCCGATGTTGAAAATTATTGTTCTCATACTAAGTAGCGATTGGTTTGATTGCTGGATAAGATAAAACTCACGTCTGGAGCTCTAATACTTAATAGTTAAATTTTGATATTACCTATTTTGTTTTATTTTTGCTTTCAATATCGATAATACCATCCCCACAACGGTGCACTCAATCAGCTGCAAATGGGTTATGTTTTACGGTGCGCTTGCGAGATAATAACAGCATAACGACTCTGTCCAGTTTTAGGGCCGGTGACCACATAGACTTTAATATGGGAGCGTGAGATATCAGGAGAAATCGGGGAAAATTGGGAAGAATCGTAAGTCAGGAAAATTGTTGAGCATTGAAAACATCTTGCAACTGGTTAACATTCGGATCTGGCGATCCGGTAACTGGGGGGATTTCGTTGATGATCAGTGCAAATCACTGTTAATGTTGATCAAACGGATTAGTGTGACTTACAGTTATCAATGTAAACGCACGCACAAACGCTGCCAATTCGTTAAAAACTCTTCTTGTTTTGAAATTAGCTGCTGATTAAATATCAATTAATCAAGTACAGCATAACTAATTGGACAGATGTTCCATTTGGTTTCTGTCATTCTGCTACCAAGCCTGCGAATGTTACTTTATGTCGTCAGTAGAGCCCTTCATGGGACATGTATTCAGTTCCCATTCCATTCCATCCCATTCAGCCAGATCCAAATCCGTTCCGTTCCATTTCCATTTGTAATTTGGACT
>JARBER010162273.1:0-10172 GCA_030265075.1 Balanus glandula
ATGAATCTTTGGCCGCTGAGCCCCCCCAATCAATTTCATAAAGTTACACCTATGTGCACCACACTCCATGCACGTGAAGTTGGCGTCATCGTCATCACACAACTTCAGCGTCAACTTTTTATTTTTCCCAAACTCCGTGTATCGGTCCATGACACCATGCTGATTCGAAATATAAAGTCCATTTTGAGAAAGCAGATGACCTTTCAGTTCAAATATCCGGTCAAACGAAGGGGATCGCTCTGATACCTAAAGTTACAGACCGATTTGATTTAAAATAGCTTCAAAGATTCGCAAGGTCAAAATCTAGCGTCCGCGCGACTTTCACGATATCAGGTCATGGCCTTTAAGGTCAAATATCAGGTCAAACGAAGGGAATCGCTCTGGAGCCTTATGTTACCGACCGATTTGATTTTAAGATGGCAAAACAGATTCGCAAAAGTATCTAGTAGGTATCTAAAAGTACCTAGCGACATACATCCTTATATTTGACCTGGAAGGTCATGGCCTGAAATCGTGAAAGTTATTTGGGCGCTAGATTTTTACCTTGCGAATCTGTGTAACGATTTTAGAAGTCATATCGGTCGGTATTTTTAGGCTCCAGAGCGATCTTTTCCCTTTACCTGATATTTGACCAGAAAGGTCATGATCTGGAATCGTGAAAGTCATGCGGACGCTAAATTTTATGTAAATTTTGACCTTTCAAATCTTTTAGCCATTGTGAAATCAAATCGGTCGTTAACTCTAGGCTCCAGAGCGATCCCCTTCGTTTGACTGATATTTGACCTTTAAGGTCAATTGCTATCTCAAAATGGAGCTGATTTTTTAAATCAGCATGGTCTCATTGACCAATGTACTGAGTTTCGGGAAATAATATCAAAAGGTGACGCTGGAGTTGTGTGATGACGATTGACGATGACGCCAACGTCACGGACACTGACCGGTGAGCGTCAGGGTGGATGAAAATAGGCACCTGAGGCATATTTGTTATGTTTTGAGACCGATATACGGCGGAGGGATACATGACCGGAATACGATACCAGAATACTGATAAGGGGGGAGGATACGGGACTGAAGCCGGGAATACGAGAGCGGTATATGGGAGTCCGAGATCGGAATGCGTGACCGGGATATGGGACGGGGATACGGGACCGGGATACAGGTCCGGGGTACGGGATCGGAATACGGGATCGGGATATTAGTACCCCGTTCCGTATCCCGGTCCCTTATTCCGGTCATGTATCTTAGTCCCGTATCCCGGTCCTGTATCCCGGTCCCGTATCCCAGTTCCGATGCGGGTCCCGTCCCGTTTCCTGATTCCGTATTCCTGTACCGTATCCCGGTTCCGTATACCGGTCCCGTCTCCCGGTCCCGTTTTCCGGTCTCGTTTCAGGGTGCCGTATCTCGGTCCCGCATCAATCCCGATCCCGTATCCCGGCCCCGCATCCAGATACCGTATCCCGGTCCCCGAATCCCAGTACCTTAAATCCTGGTCCCGTACCCCGGTCCCGTATCCTGGTCCCGTATTCCCGTCCCATTACCTGGTCCCGTATTCTGGTTCGGTATCCCGGGCCCGTATCCCGGTCCTGTATCCCGGTCCCGTAACCCCGTCCCATATCCCGGTCTCGGACTCCCTCATCCCGCTATCGTATTCCCGGCCCCGGTCCCGTATCCTCCCCCTTACCAGTATCCTGGTCTCTTATTTCGGTCATGTACCCCTCCGCCGTATCTCGGTCTTGAAACATAAACAATATGCCTCACCTACTTTCATCCACCCTGACGCTCACCGGTCATCACACCCAAACGGCAACACTAGCACCGCCGTATGTAATTTGTCCGACTGCCCCGCTAGCGGCACACGAAATCGGCGAACCCGAGGCTACCAATCTAGAGACTTTTGGAACATTGAGAAATTTGTGGCTTGACTATTGAGATTTCTCCTGTGCCACGAATCACTACATTTTTGGGAGGAGAGTTACTCAACTTTTAACCTTTTTAGGTAGGTGTGTGTCATCAAAATCAAATATCAAATGTAAAGGCCTATCAAATCTTTGTTTTCGCGGTGTCTTGGACATTTACTCTCGTGACTTGGTAATACTCTATCTGAAAGTGTTTTTTAAAAACAATATTCGCTTTCTTCTTATCATTATGTTGATGTTATTATGCATGTGAGGCGTTCATGCATTACAATGTTCTGTCAAGGCTGTATAAGAAGGTAGGAATTCCGGCCATTTAAGAATGAAGTGTCCTATTTTTAACACCAGCATGGCATTACTGGTGCCATGGTGAGCTGCATGTTAATGCGGCTGACCTAATATTGGGTGGTCGTTCAGGAAAGGAGTCCTGGGGCTATGAGAAAAGGTGTGGCCATATTTTGGTCACATGACTTGCTATTACGTTTTTGCTGTTCCCTTTTTTCAAAAGACACCTGGGATGGTAGAATGTCTGTCGGCTGGCGTGTGTGTTTATTCAGGTTATACTTTACTCAACGTACATCAACTGACATAATAATAAAACCATGTGACCATGAAACGAGGAATCCAAGATGGAGGCCTATTTGCCCCTAGGGCTCCTGTCCTAAACAGCCACCTGATACTGATCTAGCTGGTCAATTATGAGCTAGACAGCTGATGGAAAATACCAGTACCACACTATATTAACCTTACTGGACCTTCCTTTGAGGTATAACATTGCCAAACCTGAAGCACTCCAATGATGCTATTAAAAAGTGCAGTCCATTTAATGCTTGAGCCTGGAGGCTGAGTATGCTAGCTGGTGACATCAACACTATTATAGTCTGTTTTCAAAAGGCACATGGCCTGAAATGCCCTCTGCAAAGGGCTTCAGATAGCTCCAATGTCAAATTAATCAATCAAATTTTGCCATTTTTTTTTGTTAAGACATTAACATTGCTGGTATGTGATTATTTTAAAAATACACTTGGAACCATTTGCCTTGTTAGAAAAAAATGACTATCTGCTGCAGCTAAACAAGTCATTGAGGGAGCACATGAAACTGATCACCTAGTCACCCAGAGAGCCAGTCTTCAAAATGTGGCAAGAGCACCAATGAGGTACTTAAATTTGGTGCAGCTTGAACCCTGTCCCAAATATACCTACACAATATATACCTTCACAAGGATAAAGTGTTTTTGCAAATTCATACCAACCTAAATGTGTCCCTAAGAC
Source organism: Balanus glandula (assembly GCA_030265075.1). Lineage (NCBI taxonomy): Eukaryota > Metazoa > Arthropoda > Thecostraca > Balanomorpha > Balanidae > Balanus > Balanus glandula. The sequence goes on from JARBER010162273.1 coordinate 3,186, forward strand.
TTATTTTAGCAACAAGCAACATCAAATTATTCTACACAAACAGCTCAGCTGGTGAATGAGATAGATAATATGTGTGTGGCCATCACAGGGAAGAAACTTGATATTATGCTGATCACAGAGGCTATACCCAAGGCACAAATGCTCTCATTGAGCCTGCTTTACTTGCAGTACCAGGTCTCTGATCTAGTTGGATATTATATCAATCAGTGCATTTTTTCTTAAAGCAGAGACCCTCTGGGATCACTTAGATCCTATTTTCTGATTCATGCACATGTCTGTCGATCACCCATGATTGCACATGCCACATGACCGATAGGAAAAATTGTGTGTGTGTGTGTGTGTGTGTGTGTGTGTGGATGTGCGTGTGCGTGTGCGCGCGTGCGTGCGTGCCATGCATGCACGCACACATGCATTCAACCTTACCCTGATATGCATCACATGTTTAGCAGGTATATGGGCAGAGTGTGCTGAGCTGAAGCAGCAGTCATGAAGCTGACGGAGGACATGGTGGTGGCGCGGAGCCGTGGTGCTGAGCTCAACAGCATCAGGAAACTCAACTGCTGGTCAGTGTGCTCAGGGCACAGACACTGGGGTGACCAAATATATGTATTTTGCCTCTAAGTATTTATTTGTCAAAGGTTGTAAATGTTTTTGTCTCCTATATGCAACACAGGAAATCCATAATAGCACACTGCATGAGGAGCCTGGCTGATGTCTGGCATGACAGTCTTTGAAACACCCTGCCATAGGCTGAGATCAGTTGCCTCACTGTGGTAATATGTGACTGAAGCCACCACCCAGAGCAGAGGCAGCCCTGGCTGACCAGGCCCCTCCACTCTCTGTGACACTGTCTGTCAGTCACACGCTGCCAGGGTGGTTTGCTCAGTCAGGCATGCACAAGATTTACTCCAGGAGGGGGTGATTTTTTATCAGGGCTATAAGACACTTCTTTCAAATCACAAAACTCTCGAAAGTTGGCCCACTATATTTTTAGAAGAGCATATTTTCAACATTTTTCTTCTTTAGAAAATATATAAAACTCATCTTTGTGCGTAATAGGGTCATTTGGTCCCTATTTCGGAGCACTTCCAGACTTTCAGGAGGAGGCAATTGCCCTGTTTGCCCCTCCTCACCTTGGGTACGCCTCTGGGTGTGCCAGACATAATTATTGATCAGATGATGTATTTAGGGTCACCAGGTGATGGCGGTGAACTATATGGGACGTGCTGACTCATTGCGATTCATTGTTCACAGCAGGGTTATGGGTTACGCTCTTCTCGTGTTTTCAGGGGTAGCGAAATATCCGACGTCGCCGTGGTCAGAAAACTGCCGAACATCGAAGTCCTCGCTCTGAGGTAAGGTTATAGCGTTTGTATATATTGTATGATATACATGTCAAATGCTTATTAGCATGACGCTGATCAATACATTGAAATCACAATTATTACAATGAGCAACAAAGATCCAAATTTGATTTTTGGTTACCCTTTTTGTGACATTTCTGATTGACAATATTTCATGCTGTTTTAATAATGTTTCTTAACACTAGTATTCGCAATATACATATTTATGTATTTTCGGGGTATATGGTACGTTTTCTGGGTCGGTAATAACTGAATCGCTTGACTCCATGATATATGCGGTATGAGTGACGTTTGTCTTTAATCTTTTACAGCGTGAACAACATCAGTACTATGGAGGATTTCCAGTACTGCCAAAACCTGTCAGAGCTTTATATCCGACAAAACAACATACAGGACCTGAATGAGGTAAATTTGTGTAACTGTGTTGTATTGTTTTCCTGAAGCCTATTCACAAGGTACTGTTGCGGGCTCTATTAACATGTTAACATTTAGGGCACAAACATATCCAATGTAACGTGTAGGTGACGTACCAGACAAAGCAAATCACGCGGATTGTTACAGCATCACAACGCAAGCATTGCGACACAAACATAATGCACCTCTGCGGCCTTACTGACTTCCTTTGGTGGCTCCTGGCTCAGAATAGCTTGGACGCTTGGGACTTATTATACTTTTAGTTATACCTTAGGTTGTAAAGTGAACATGGCTGATCGTGTTTTAAATGTATGTCGGTGAATGACTTGACTCAGATAAAGTGTGGGTTAGATTGTTGTGAGTGATGAGTAAGATATACATTCGTGTAACACATTGTGCATTTGTATGCTCTCTGTCGGAATATACTTGCAATTTGTCCCATGTAGGGATGTTTAAATATATTGATTGATAGATTGATTGCAAAACACATCGAACAGATCAGTCAGCATGCCAAGTTGTTACCAACGACACATTTGAAAGTGACTGATGCCACCGAGCGTCGCATGCTTGAATCTTCGGAGTGGTGGGTATGTGAAGTTGTTGGTCGGGTGGCGAGTGGCTTGTGTGTTTGAAAAGTCGCAGACTCGCACTTCAGATGTCAATGTGTGAACACGGTTAATTGCATTATTTAACTTTGTAGAAACCCATGCGGAGGGAAAACCACGCAACCCCCAATGAGAGGTTGCGGGGTTTTCACCCCGCGCGGGTTTCTCCAAAGTTAGATAATGCAGTTTACCGTATTGACACAGACTGACCGACTTCCCGGTGGCGTATCTGACCCTCAGACTGTGTTTGTGACCCTCAGACTGTGTTTGTGACCCTCAGACTGTGTTTGTGACTCTCAGACTGTGTTTGTGACCCTCAGACTGTGTGTCTGGTCCTCAGACTGTATGCTGGTCCTCAGACTGTGTGTCTGGTCCTCAGGTCGTGTACTTGAAGGAGCTGCCAAAGCTGAAGGCGCTATGGCTGGCGGATAACCCGTGCGCTAACCGGGAGGGCTACCGGCTGGCGATTCTGCGCGCGCTGCCCCACCTGCAGAAGCTGGATAACGCGCCGGTCGACAGTGAGGAGGTGCAGAAGGCCATGATTCACGGCGAGGATCTGCTGCACCCGCTGGACGCGCTCGAGGTGAGCTGAGAATCTCTGCCTTCTCTTCTCTGCTGCCGTGCCCTCGCTGTCAGGTGTCGCCGCTTCATCGGAAAGCGGGGCGCAGGCCGGCGCACTGTGGTACGCTGCCGGAGCTGGCATGTCTGATCAGTGGTGGCCATGGCAGTGGTGTTAACCATCCCAGATGATCCCAGTAACGCTATTGCGCCATGTCAGGTCTAGCTTTGGTTCTTCATATTGATGTCAGATCGTTGCAGTGGTGTTAATATGTATTATGTATGTCAGATTGTCTCAGTTGCGGTGTTTTGCCATGGTAGGATGTCTTCATAGCTGCAGTTTTTTTCTGGCATAATAGGTCGTATGGGCTCCCCAGCAGCGGTGTTCTGTCGTCTGGTCGCCTCCCCCCAGTAGCGGTGTTATGTCGTCTGGTCGCCTCCCCCAGTAGCGGTGTTCTGTCGTCTGGTCGCCTCCCCCAGTAGCGGTGTTCTGTCGTCTGGTCACCTCCCCCAGTAGCGGTGTTCTGTCGTCTGGTCACCTCCCCCAGTAGCGGTGTTCTGTCGTCTGGCCGCCTCCCCCAGTAGCGGTGTTCTGTCGTCTGGTCGCCTCCCACCAGTAGCGGTGTCCTGCCACTGTTCTGTGACCGATGTCTGTACAGATGCAGCGACAGCAGCAGCAGCAGCAGTACCGCCGCCAGGAGCCGGCTGATTCGCGCCGCTCCAGCCACGCCAGCAGCTACGGATACCAACAGGTGTGGCAGCCGGCCGGCAGACGACCGCAGCCGCCGCGCTGTGGTGTCGGCACGGCGCGGCTCTGAAGCTGACCTCTAATAACACCGCCCACGGGCGCGGCTCTGAAGCTGACCTGTTATAACACCGCCCTCCTCGGCTGACCTGTAATAACACCGCTCAGGGGCGCGGCTCTGAAGCTGACCTCTAATAACACCGCTCCTCTCGGCTGACCTGTAATAACACCGCTCTTCTCGGCTATGTCACTGACATTACTACTAACACAGTGATCTGAAAACCATTAATCTAGATGGAAAATGGCACCTACAATCTACATGGAATCGTTTTCACTTCGCAAAAATATTAAAGCCGCGTATTTGCCTAGCATAGGCATGAAACTGAATGTCAAGTGGCCATTGTTAGTGAATCTATACCGTTATTTAAACTGCTGATGTTCAATTGAGCATACATGCGTGCCATTTCAAAAGAAAAGACACCAAGCTGACACGGCAAATATACATGAAATACTGAACAAACATGCATAGATACTTGGTTTCGTTGGCGAAGTAAAACCTCGGAAATTAGCTCTGTTACATACGGTTCACAATTTATTAGCCTCTTAAAAAGTGAGTTGAAAAGTAGGCCGCACCCTGGTGGATCTTAACGTCAAGATCAGAATCAAATAATTGGCTGCGGAAATGGAAATGTATTTTTTACAAGAAAATATGTGAGGTGAAGTCTTTTTCTGAGGCAGCTCGAAACGCATAAAACAAGTTTCGATTAGAAATATAAATATCATTTATTATTCATTTCTACCTCCTGAGCCATCCTGAAAATGCCTCATGACACCCTGCTGAAAATCATTTTGAGAACACTGTACTAACGCCACCTTTTGTCAGCTCTGTTGCTCTAACATCGCTCTTCCCAGCTCTGCAACTAACCTGTGTTTTAACATCGCTCTTCCCAGCCCTGCAACTAACCTGTGTTTTAACACCGCTCTTCCCAGTTCTGTCGCTAACCGGCACAACCGACACGCGTCCGGGGCGCCACGTCGCTCCGGGGTGTGAGTTTGGGTGTGGTGTGGTGTGGTGTGTGTGTGGGGGTGGGTGTGGGTGTGGTTGTGGTGTGGTGGTGTGGTGGTGTTTGTTGTGGTGTGTGTGTGTGTTTGTGGTGGTGTGGGTGTGGGGTGGGTGTGGATGTGTTGTGGTATGGGTGTGGTGTTCGTGGTTTGGTGAAGTTCACATTTTACTAGTTTTGAAGAAAATTATAGGAGTATGCATGCTATCATTTTCTCCGTTTACTCCCAACGATGAGAGATGGCAACAGGTTCGAATATATTCTTTGATGACTGCCAGAAAGGCGGAAATATACGGGCGGCCAAATGAACCGATATCTCTTGCGTGTTACAGCTCATCAAAGTTAGCCATGCCTAGTGACTTGTTAACCCGGGACCGACTGGGTTATTTTGCCTCCCTCGACCCGCTGGGGATGGTAAATAAAGGTTCTCTGCTATCTTTCAGCCCGAAGACCGCAGTGATACGTGCAAGGCGGCGATCGAAAGGTCTCGATGAGTTGAGTCTGACAGAGGCCTAATATTTGGTTGTCCAGGTCACATGATATAGGCGCAAAATGACCTAAGGAGTCTACCCCCCCAAAAAAAAACAAAAAAAAAACAAGGTCACATGATAGGTCACGGTCAGGTCAAAAGTCAAAAATGAGTTTGTTTGGCCATATGTTCCTTGCAGTGCTTTATATTGCAAATATTGTCCAACAATTTTAACAAGGCATTATACACATCCCTTTTCAGCGAAACTAAAAATGTGAGCAAAAGGTCAGGGTCAGTTCACAAGTCACTGTTAGCAAAAGTTCGACGAATGTCATGGAACATATGTTGCATGGGCTATTTTACTGTATAGCTTGATATGATGCACATTTTCAACATTTTGACCTCATAAAAGATAAATGTCAAACAAGGTCAAATTTTGAATTTATTTATTTAAATGAACAAGGCATGTTTCTGAACTAATTTCATCTCAGAAAGACAATGGTGGCAATTTTTTGATGATATCTGGACAGACAAGTGAAAAGGTGAATTTGGTTAAATGACTATGAGTTACATACAGCTATGGAGCCATAACTCACTCAGAAATAAATATATTGTTTTGATATTCGGTTTGGGTATCATCATTAATTATTTTTTCTTACATGTATTCCGTTGTTTTTAATATCCATAAAAAACAACATTTTTAGGGGTCAAAATCTTCATGTTTCGGGAATCAGTAATGGCCATATTGTAGACAAAGACTTCTGCTTGCTAATAAAATTAATGGTTTAAAAATTGCTTGGAAATGTGATTTTCTATGAATTTTTCAAACATTTAAATATTTTCCATAAAAAAATGTCATGACGTGTCGTCGCTAAACCTGATTTTGTCATAGGTTTTTAAAAGCATTGTTTTTCTTTTGTATGAGAGGGTGGAATTGATAGCAGCAAAGGTACTGCATTTTTTCGATATATGTGCGCGTCTTTTTATATTAACTGTAGGGGTGCTGCTTTTAGTACCGCCTGCCCCCGTGGGTTAATGCTCGAGGCGATAACGAAAAAATGAATGACCGGAAAGCCGAAAAATCTGCAATGGTTTATCTTTTTCTGCGCATAAGATTGCCTTATGCCCATGTTCTGTGGCTGTGGTTCTGTTATGTCTGACTGTTCCGGTTCTGTGTGTCTGCCTGACCTGTGCTGCGGTTCTGTGCCGTCCGGTGTTGTATGCTCGGCAGAGTCTGACGGTGCCCGCTGACCTGTTCTCGGCAGCAGCAGCAGCAGCAGCAGCCGCCGTCCCAGAGCTACAGTGATGACCCGGAGCCGGCCCCGGCGCCGGCGCCGCCCGTCCAGCAGCGGGCCCGCTCACCTGACTACTCGCCCACCTCGCAGCCGCCGCCGCCGCTCAGCTACACACAGCAGGTACTGAACAGTGGGTACTGCGGTGTCGCTGGAATGTTAATTTTGGGTGTAAAGCGACACCTTACTCCATGCTTAATCATATTCCAATCCCTTTCCCATTTTGAAAGGTTATTTCCCAATGTTGAGATTATTTAACTTTTAGGATTGTTTTTCACTATTTTGTTTAAATATGTAAAATGCCAGAAATGGATACGTTTCGTTTAATCCAAGCCATGCAAATTCTTGAGAAAACAATATTTTAGAGAGAGAGAGAGAGAGAGAGAGATATATATATATATATATATATATATCTCTATTATTAAAGATACAGTGTTGTGTGTGTGTGTGTTCGTTCGTCCGATGTTCTGTCACACTTT
>JARBER010162284.1:0-41587 GCA_030265075.1 Balanus glandula
GCTGACTGATACGGAGGAGGTGGCGCTGGGGGAGGTCCTGCGCAGGAGGCGCTCCTCCGTGATGGTGGAGTATCTGCTGGATCTAGCAGAGCCCCCCGTCAGGGCCGCGACTGGAGGAAAGAAGCAGCAGAAGCAGAAACAAAGACAGGCGGATGCGGGCGGCAAACAGGAGCCATCCAGGAAGACGCGTCAGGGGCAGGAGGCGTCGAGTGGGCCCCGCTCGCCGCCGGGCGGGCGGAGAAGGGAGGCTGAGGTTCCGCAGTCGGCCGGTAGCTGGCGCCAGGGTGGCGAGGCACGGCCGGCGGCTGGCGGGCGCAGGGTCGGCCGCGGTGGCAGGGTTCAGAACGGGACCAAGTAGACGTATACTGCAGCCGTATATGTAGTTTGATGTTAGTAGTTTTCACCCATATGTTAGCGAATATATGCATATATATTATTTGAAATCGTGTTATTAATAGCACCTACCTGAGTAGTTAATTGTACAAGTTACCGAAGTATTTATATGCGTTTGGAGGAGAACGGAATGGTACATAACACGCATTAACTGACACGGCGCATTGTATGTAGAGGGTTTTCTTACACGTAAAATATTGTTGAATGATTGAGAGCCTGTCGCCGCTGTAGATCTGCAGACCACTGAACTCTGCCCGGAGCCGGGGACGAGTTAAGAGCACTGGGCCTAAAGCACCACCACAGAGCACAGAGCACAGAACGCGTCCAGTAAACAGCGAGCACAGAGCACAGTAAACAGAGCACCCAGCACCGTACTGTATCGGCACCAGGGCACCACCAACCGCGCATTGTCCGATCCCCCCACCTGAAGACGACCGCCACCGCTGCTCGCCACACCACCTTCTACCGAGACACGGCAAACCGAACCGACGGCGGCGAACATGGCGGCCTGTCGGACTGAGCGGCGACTTCAGCTTCACTCCCCGGACAACATGGAGACCACGAATCAGCCCAATATGGAGATCATGAGACGATCGGGAGACACCCTGACAACCATGAGACAATCTGGAGACAACGTGACAGCCGCCGCTTGCGTCGCCACACTCTTCATCAGTCGTCACAAGACTGTGCTGCTCGCGGGGACGACTGAGAGGACGCCATCTCCTCCGCCTGCGCTGTCGCCGCTGCCGCCGCCGTCTCCGCTGTCTCCGCTGCCGCCGCTGCCGCCGCTGCCGCCGCGCAGGCTCGTGCCGGCCGGGACGGTACAGGAGGGGTTGCGGCGTCTGTCGCTGCGGTCCGCCGCGGCGGCGGAGGCGCTGCTGAGCCGCGCCGGACCTGGCAGGCGATCGCTGACGTTCGCCGACAGACGTCGCTTCTGGAGCCGCCGCTCACAGGGTAATGACACCGCAGCGGGCGCCACCGGTGTAGGTGGCGCCACTGGTGTAGGTGGCGTGGAAGTCGGCTTCCGGCGGGGGAGACGGAGCCTACGGCGGCTTTCAGCTTTGTCTGAAGATAGGCTATCTGGTAATTTAGCATTAACAAGGAATAAGGATGGTCCTAGTCTGTTAGATACGTTGAAATCCGCCGTACGCTTATTAAAGTACATAATGCATTTAATTTAAATAAAACATGAAAACCCACACAATTGAAAGTGTTAAATCAAAACACAGACATAATTCAACTCATTCATGCCTGAGTGAGGCGGATGAACATGATATAGAAGGTACTCAAACATGACACCTTTACTCATATTGCATGCATTTATGAGCATTATCGCATTTTGCCTATCCCTTCAACATGCCTTGCTCTGTTTTGTTCATGCTGTTTATTTTGTGTCTGATTTGGTTCATTCAAGTCACATTTGGCACAACTACCAGGCCTTAAACCAGGTACGTACCAAAACTCACCGAAACTCCACCCCGCTGCCAGCACACTATCAGGTGAGTGAACGTCTTTCGACTCTGCTCTGTAGTTCACCGGTCTAAATTGTGTTTTCTTGCGTTTCAGGAGATCTTCAGAAGTCTGAGACTGCGCCGCACACCGAGGAGAAAGGTATGTACCGAGATAGGCTGGGACGGTCCTGTGACGTCACACGGGGGGGGGGTTATGATGACGACAGCGGCTTCGCTGGGGCCGCTCGAACGGAAACCGTGGTGATGTGAGGCTCGCCTGGTGGCAGTCTTGCCGATCGTGCCATGACGATGAGCATTTGTTATGTAATTATATTTCGGCCTGTGTCTCTTATGAGTACCTAATACATTCTAAAAAGCGAAAAATGAAACAAAACCAAAAAAGCAACGGCATATTCGGCTCCAGCACAAAACGGTGTCATCGCTTCAAAAGCTATGATATTGCCTATTTGCATGGCGAAAAGCACCAGGTAGTTTGGTTAAACAAACTGCGTTGATCATGTTCATTGCTGTTTGTATATTTCTTTGGCGTTCGAGCGGCTCCAGGTCCCGATCATCTGCCCGAGGGCGCTTTATCTGGGTGTTTCTCATTTATTGTCCGAGGAGCTACATACACATTGTATTAGTACTGACCCTTAGAGGGCAGTTTTATAACGTTGTTTACCTCAGCCTGTACCACATGGAGCAAGTTTGTCTCACTTCACCCGGATGTATGAGTGTACCACACTTTGAACCTAACCGAGAGACAATCATGTATTTTACCTGAGAGAGCGTGAATGAACGGTTGCCCACACCCGGAGGACAAAAGTCCTCAAGTATCCCAGAGAGCGAATGAGCCAACCTTTACTGCTATCTAAAGGAGGGAAAACTGCGTGAATGTTCCTACCAGTACCTCACCCAGTGAATACCCACCGCCTCTGACGCTACCACTGCCCCCGCGCTGGTGTCCGTGTTTACCGTCGCCGCGTGTACCCCATTGACAGAGAGCTGCGTTCACAGCGGCGCGCAGCTGCACTATGTCGTATGAATGCGAGAGAGAGCGTCTGTCCCCCCTCCCGATACCCGCGTCTACGGCAAACCCAGTCCATCAGCGCAGCAGCAGAGTTGAAACCGCTGCCCTGTGGTCGCCTTCATTTTCCCCCATTTCGGTCGCCGGCCGTTGTCCGCCGACGGTGGCGCCGCCGGCGGCCGCGGCTGTAACTACACGGTCTGACGCCTGACTTTTACACAGATTGGGCGCCAGAGGCTGCCGTGGGCGTTACTCAGCAAGGTACAGACTCAGTTGCAAGGATGTCACACTTTGTTCTGTGATCTTATGACGAGTTCATTAGTCTCATTACAAGTTAATGTATCTTATAATATGCTCATCGATATTTAAAAAAAGTTCTTCAATGTTGAAAGCGGCTTGTTGTTGTCAATTTGTGTGGGCCGTAGGTGCTGGTTTAATATATTTCAAATTTGTTCATTGCTTGTTATTAGCACTTAACTTATGCATATTTTGCTGTCACGGAAAAGCATTTGTTACATTTTCGTTTAAACAATACCGACATTCTCGTCTTTGTATGCATGCCATATAGTATGCATGCCATTTCTAAATTTTCAATAAGTTTGGTAATACCATGATCATTGATCAGACATACACCAGTGAAATTGAGCATCTGTATAACTTTCGAGTAGCTCCGTCAGAACAAAGTGGACATTCCTTGTCGTGTGTGACTACTAACGCGGCGTGTTGGTGTCGTCCATGTAGCGTACTAACGCCTGGCAACGTAGACTCGCTCGTCTCTGCTCTCTTCCGACACCTTGCCCGATACCACAGAGACATGCTCACAGTGTTTCACTCTCCAATTTTCGGCGACCGCACCTGATCTGCATCGAGAGGCTATTCTCCACCGTTTTCTAGTGGTTCGATTATCCATCTCTTTAGAATCTCCACTGTGGCCCTATTCTGGTAGATTTCCCTACAATAAGGCGGAGTCCGTTCATGTCACAATTAACCGAGGTGTCACCAAATAACACATGTTCGTTCTGTAGCTGTGTTTATGTTCGCAGTCGACTGTCACCCCTATCGCCTGCCGTAACAAGGCCCACCTTCCAGCAGTCTCTAACGAATCTGACGCCTCTATCGACTTGCTGCGCTTGTCTGAGGCCTTTGATTGGCTGCCGTTAACCACCTCTGAGCTGCCGGTGACGTCACACCTTCCTCCGGACGCCGCCAATTGGCCGCCGCTGACCATCACTGAGGAGTCTCCGATGACGACATACCCGACAGAGCCGGCCCACCCGTGTTCCGGGAGCTTGCTGAGCTCCGGACGGGCGCCGCTGGCAGTAGAAGACCGTGACCTGCCGGACTTGCTGCCAATCGACCTCTCTGGAGACCTCCATGGTGACCTCCATGGTGACCTCCATGGTGACCTTGGTGACTTCCATGGCGGCCTCCCTTACTTTGGCGACCTCTCTGGCGATCTCCGCGGAAACCCCCGTGGTGACCTCTCTGGCGACCTTCCTGGGACCTTCGGCGGGATTTTCCCGGGAGATCGTCCTGCTGATGCCGGCGATTCTCTCGCTGGTGACGTCTCCGCTTCGGCGACTTCACTGAGCGAGTACGCTGACGCCGCCGCTGCTCCGCCTGCTGCCGACGCCGGGGACTCGTCCTCCGATTCGGATGGCGGCGAGGGTGAGACGGCGCCCGACATCAGTCTGACGGACTTGCCGGCCGATGCGGAGCTGGACGAGGACGAGTGTCGCCTGATCAGCGTGGCCCGGCAGCTGGCGAACGTGGCGGCGGGACTCCGCTGCTTGCCGCTGCCGGACGACGCCGAGGCGCTCACGGAGCGTGGAGGAGAAGGGTGGAGTTCGTCTGATGCTGCGCCGAGCCTACCCTGGGTGACGTCTCCACTGGCGTCGCCCGACAGGGAGGTTGAGGTCGGAGGAAGTGGTGTTTCCTCGCTGGGGGAGGTTGACGAGGCGGTGCGCCGTACCGCGGCAGAGTTCAGCGGCAGAGCCAGTCGAGCGGGTAGGGTGAGTCGGCCGGGTCAGACCACCAGCCCGACGGAATGGGGAGTCTTCGGACGCGGTGATCTCACCGAGCCGCTGGTGTCGAGCGACTCTGATGAGTCGCTTGGTCCTCACGTGCTGTGGACCGAGCCGGCTGATGATGGTGATGAGCGGCCAGTCTGCGCCCAGGTGCGGCTCGTCGTGCGCACCCGCGCGCCGGGCAAGGAGGATGTCGAGATCCGCAGCATCCGTCAGTTCGTCGACGAGGAACGGGGGCAGTTCGAGCAGGCGATGTGCCGTCACCCAGAGACACCAGGAAGACTCTTTGGAGCGCGCCGGGTGCCGGATGGTACCCTGAGAGCTGGCCATGACCCGGCGAGTGGCCCTGCAGCCGTCGACCTGCAGGTGGATGACCTCAGACTGATGCGCACTCTGCGGGAAGGCGGCCGAGGTAAGACACGGCGTGGCGCCGGCGGCGTGCCGGTGACGTCTGCAGCGTGCAGAAGAGTGGAGTTCTCTTAGCTAACCCAGCGATGGAACCGTGCTCCTGCCTGGACCCGATCCACACGCATCGACGTGGAATGTGTAGCTCGGTCGGCGCCAGTTTTTCTCTCGTTGCGTGTTTTCCGCTAACCATTAACTCTGATATCCTACTCTTTTGGAGAATGTTCGTGCAACACCGGTTTGGAAAGGGAAAGAGTTTCGCTCGTCCGGGGAAGGAGAGCGAGACCTCTTTCTGTTTCTCTCCGGGGAGGTTGAGCTGTACACTGACACAATGGGACTGTGACTCCCTGTCTCTGTGTTCTACTTTGTCGCTTGCTGTCCCACTCGTTTCTCTCTCGGGTTCGTCTGACTGGCTGTCGATTGTCTCGGCTGTTTCCGCTTACTCGTGTCTGTGGAGTAGCTGATGTTCTACCATCGTGATGTTCGGGCGCTGTCTTATGTGGGGAAATCTCGCCAGGGCAGAAACACAATCACTGGTTGTCCTCTCCTTTCCCTGTCGCCAACACATCAGCGTGCTGTGGCCGTCTTAGGGCCTTCATCTCCACCTTCGACATCTTCACACCGGTCACTCTGCACAGCTCTGTATGTCCGCTAGTTGCCCTTCTCGGCTCGGCATCGCATGCGCCTTGAGCCCTGCACGGAGTGCGGTGAACTAACCCCGGCTGTGCGCGGCGCACGGCGCCCTGACGGCAAACTCGCTTCTCGCCCGACAGACGCGGCCAGCGCGACGCGCGGGGGCTCTCCCGGAGAGGACAGGGCCTCTCCTGCGAGGGCCGCAGCCCCCGCCCTCTCGGCCGCTGCGCTTGACGCGAGCAGTGCGCGCGACACGCCCTCGCCGCTTGTGGAGTCCCCCCATCCGGCGGAGGAAGCCGCCGGAAGGCAGTCGGTCTCCTCGTGGGCGTCCACGCCTCCCGATCTTCTGGACGACTACCCGCGCCAGTCGTCAAGCCGCTCTCCCTCAGTGACGTCATCTGCCAGTGACGTCATGGAGCGTGTTCTGCAGCCGGAGGCGATCGCTGGCACGCCCGAGGCCGAGAGCTACTTCCGCGATCAATCGAGGCGGATGTTTAAGCATGTGCTCCGCGGGGAATTGGATATAGATGTTGATGATCTGGACACGCTGGCGCCTGGGTCTGAACTGTACGTCATAGAAGGTGACGACGAGGGTAATGCTACAGAGGTGGTCGTGGTTGAAGGTGGACGAGGTGTTCCGATGCCGGGTGCTGGTCTGTACGTTCGTCCTGATGTCCAGGAGGTCACTGAATCGGACCAAGGTTCGAAAGAGTTACTCCGCGGCGTCACGCCTCTCTCGAGCCCTTCTGACCCGACTCACGTCACTGCTGCCGCCGTTAGCTTTGTCGCTGCCGGTGAGGTTCAGACTGAGTCCTGCGCTTCGAACGTTGGCATTGTCGGTGCGGATCGTACCGCTATCGGGGCTGGCGATGAAGGTGACGCTGCCCTGGGCAGGTCGTCGAGTGACGAACGTCTCTACGGTGGCGTGCAGCTTGCGACCGTCCCGGGAGCCAGCGCGGTCTGTGCAGACCAGGTTGAGGGGCGTGTCGAAGACAAATTCGAGGCGCGCACCCTACCGACGGCCTCCAGTTTCGAGGACGTCTACAGGCGCGCCCTCGACGACGAAGACGACGGAAACTCGGACCGTTCCGACGAGTCCGATGGTACATACCCCTCGGTCATAGCGGCCGGTCCTGCTGTCGTAGCGTGCGCCGGAGACATCGCCGGCGAGGTAGTCAAAGATGCTGTGTCAGACGCAGCTGCTGCCTCCGGACAGCAGGCCGATCTGAGCATAGATTCCGATGAAGAGTTTGAGTTTCTGGAGCGCCAGATGGCTGTAGACGAGGTGGCTCCGGGTGGTGAAGTTGAATGTTTGGTGCCAGTAGGCGCTAGCGATCACGCTTTGACCGGACACGAGGACCAGTCGGATAAGCTACCGGAGTTTTACGCCGACCCTGGCAATGGTTTCGAAGTTCTCGAACGCCAGTTGCTGTCGGAGGAGCCTGACGGTGATGCCGATGATGAGTTTGAGAAACTGGAGAGGGAGTTGGGTGCGGAGGAGAAGGCAGCTTCGCGTGCTGCCATGGCTGGCAACCAGTCTGTGCAAGTCTCGGACGTCCCGAACGTCAATGTTGATGACGTACAGAATGTCCAGGATGTCCTTGATGAGACCGAGGAGATTCCGCGCCAGAGCTTGGCGGCACGCGATACGCCTTCCTCCTCAGCATCTGTGTGCTCTCCTGACAACCTCGAGAACATTTATCAGCCTATGTCTTCCTCCCCGGAGCCCCTCGTCAGCACTCCAACGCGCCCACGACGCGCTGTCCCCGTACAGCGTCACGACACTTTTCACCACGTGCCGCGCGTCACCGTAACCGACGCCGACGACGTACGTGACGTCACCGACGACGGTGAGGAGGGCCTCGTCACTGAGCCGGACGACGACGACAGCGACAGCGACGCCGGCGGCCGGCCGACGATCGTCGAGCTGGTCGATGGCGATGATGACCCAGCAGGTAACCCGTCAGTCGTCTACGTAGTACCGTGACGTGACTAACTGCGCCCCGGCCGCCTGGCCCTCTCTCTATCCGTCTACTCGGCAGATTAAACCAAGCGTGCGCTCGCTGCGCTGACTCTGGGTTTGCCGTAGCTGTGCTCCCGTTTCGTTTGTGTGTGTATGTGTGTGTGTGTCTGCGTGAGTGTGGCAGTCCGTACTAACCCACTGTACTGATAAAGAGTTTACAGGTGTTTCGGGATCCGAGGTGTTTGTTTCAGAGCAGGATATTTTGTGTTTTCGCCCCTCGCGGCTCGCGGCTCCCCAGTGTGGCGGCGACGTGCGCACGCTGCTCTAATAGGTGCCTGTGATTCTCTTTCTCCTTAGATGTTGTGCATGCCAGCCTGCACGCTGGGCTGGACGTTCCAGCCCCTTCCGCCGAAATCGAGTCCGACTTCGGGCCCATGGTCGCCAAGTTTAGCGAGATAGACACATACATTCCCCATATCGATAGTGGGATGGAGGCTGCCGCCGCGGTTAGCTCCCAGCCCGCCCCTCGCCCCGCCCCACGCACCTTCCGATCCACCTCCCTCAGCGGCTCAGAGTCCGACCTGGATGCCGAGGAGTCGCGGCCACGGCGTAAGAAACTCAAGAAGAAAATGTCGCGTAGTTCGCAAAGCTCGCAGACCGGTGATTCGTCGTCGTCGTCTTCTGACGAGGGGGAGGCCGACGCGTCTCACAAACAGTCTCCGATTAAAAAGATCAAGGCTTTCTTTGCGCGTTCGCCAAAGCATAAGGATGGTTCACCGCAAAGGTCAGCTCCCGAGGCGGTGGAGGCGCCGCTGACCTCGAAAGGGGGTAAGATTTCAATATCAGGCGGTGCTCAGGGTTCCGCGTCTGGTGGTGCTCCAGGTGGAGCCGGCGGCGGTGGAAAGGACGATAAAGGACGTGGTACTGGTGGCCATGCCGGCGGCGGAGCCGGTGGTGGTGACAAGGACGGGAAGGATAAGAAATCGGGAAAAGACACAGGAACCGAGGACAGCTCACATGAAAAGGACGGAAAGAAGAAGAAGAAGGGTGATAGTTCGTCGTCTTCAAGCTCGTCCGACAGTGAAGATGGAAAGAAAAAGAAGAAAGCCAAGAAATCGAAGAAGTCGGCAAGCGATGAGGTAAAGGAGCTCATTGTGCCTGCTGGTGGAGTTTTAGAGGTGTACAATTTCAAGGACGGACAGAGCCGGTTGGTAGTGACGAAAGACATCACGAAAGAGCCGCAAGCGCGCATTCCCGAGGGTGCCAAGATTGTAGTTGACAAACATCCGGACGGCTCTGACCGCCGCGTGTGGACACAATCGGTCGACACGGACGCCGACATTCAGCTGACCGAGACGGGAGACATGACCACAGAGACTTTGAGTGACGGCACCATCAAAAACACGTACAGGCCACGGCGCGGCTGGCGGCTGCGACTTGGTGAGGGTGACGAACCTGACAGTGCTAAGAAACCCAAAAAGGAGAAGAAGCGGAAGGAAAAGAAGGACAAGGCCGAGAAGGGCTTCTTCGGGAAGCTGTTTGGCGGCCGGAAACATGGCGAGTATGAGGTAAACGCGCCTCACCCAGACCAAGCAGGTTCAGGAGTGCAGTTGCGCAAGGTTGAGGCGCACTCAGAGGTGGATGGAGCCAAACGGAAGAAGAAGCGTGACTCTTCCTCTAGCAGCTCGAGCAGCTCGAGCAGCGACAGCAGCTCAGACGAAGAAGGACCGAAGGGAAAGAAAATGAAAATGAAGGTGCTTCTCTGTAAACTCACCCCACCGAAACCAGACTTTATTATTCCTGACGATGCGGAAATCCATGTAGTGGATCACACGAACAAAACAAGGGAGCTGGAAATCGTGAGTGACATCACGAAAAATCCGTATGCCCTTGTTCCGAAAGATGCCCAAGTGGGCACTGAACCCACCTCCGATGGCAAACAGCGTCAAGTGTGGCGCAAGACGGTCAAGGCCGAACCTAGCGTTGTACTACCAGACGTGAAGAAAGCGACGGAGAAAAGAGAAAAGCGACCGGATGGTGGTGTTGCCACAATCTACACACCGAAGAAAAAGTGGGATTTGAAGTACTACAAAGAAGGGCAGACATCCACTAACTCAGAGGAGGAAGTTAGTGAGTATGAATACCACACTCAGGCCGATGGAAGCGTGACGAAGGTGAAGAAACAAAAGGTGGAGACCAAGAAAAAAGCAAAGAAGACAAAGGCGTCCAAAGATAAGAAAATGCAGATGGAAAAGCTCATCAAGTCACTCGTGAAAAACCCTGACTTCAAGGTCCCCGAGCGTGCCGCTATCGAAGTTCTCGAACATCCCAACGGAAAGCGTGAGTTGGTGATTGTGAATGACATCACTAAGAGAAGGGCTCCGAAGCTTCCGTCTGGTGGGGCTGTCACAACCCGTACCTACCCTGACGGCAAGCAGCGGAAGGTATGGATCAAGACCGTGCCTTGTGATTCCTCTGTGAAGCTACCGAATGTAAAGAAGGCCACCGAGGAACACGTTCGGATGCCAGAGGGCGCCACAAAGGTAATATATCGCCCCAAGAAGAAGTGGGACTTTGACCTGGTCACCAGTGACAGCTCAGCAAGCAGCGAGTCATCATCCGACACCGGTGACGACAGCATACGAGAAATCAAGTTTCCTGGAAAAAAGGTAGATATCCAGCAACTCCTTGACAGCCTTCTAGTTGCTAAGCCCGATTTTGAGATACCGCCCAAGGCGGAAATTGAAGTGCGTGATTCTGCCGATGGTCGCCGGGAAATCTATGTCCGAGACGTGGCAGGCGACAAGATACCGCAAGGCGCCAGTCTCCGTGTAGAGACCCTGCCTAACGGCAAAGAGAAGCGCACTTGGGTCAAAACTGTCAAAGCCCGACCAGAAGTTCCTCTCAAAAACGTGCGGAAAGCCATTGAAACTGGCGGAGACCTGCCAGATGGGACCAAGTACGTTTTGTACAAGCCAAAAAAGGCGTGGAAATTCAAAAGCGCCAAGGAGCCAGTCACAAGCTCTGACTCTGATGCCGATAAGGTCAAGGCACAGAAGATGAAGATCAAGGGTCACAAGATTGAGATGGTGAACCTGCTTGATAACCTCCTTTATCACAAACCCAATTTTCAGATTCCGCCACAGGCAGATATTGAGGTTCACGACTTGGATGCTCAGCGACGTCAGGTGATCATTCGAAGCGACTTGTCCGCCTCCAAACCTAGTGGATCCGAAGAAGCCACCCAAACTCTTCCGAATGGAAAGCAGAGGCAAGTGTGGTTCCGGGTTCTTGATGCTCGCCGTGAAGTGCCCATCCCGAATGTGAAGAAGGCAACCGAAGAAAGAATCACGAATCCGGATGGTTCGTCCTATATCTTGTACAAGCCAAAGCATGCCTGGCAACTGTGGTACGATGATAGCTCTTCAGAGTCGGAGGATGAGGCGCGCGAACTGCACATCAAGGGCAAGAAGGTGGAGATGGATAAACTCCTCTCTGATCTGGTGCGACAGAAGCTCGGCTTTACTGTTCCTGTCCATGCTGTTATTGAAGTGAACGATCAACCTAGCGGAAAGCGATCTGTGAGCATTCACGGAGATGACACTGTTCCGCCGCCTCCAGGCGCACGGGTTGTCGTCGAAGAGCTGCCAGACAAGAAATCTAGGACTAAGTGGTCCATGACGATGCCAGGTCGCGACATCCCACTTCCGAATGTCCGCAAGGCCACAGAGGAAATGGTGAAGAACCCTGACGGCTCCGTGTCCATTTTCTACCGACCCAAAAAACAGTGGAGGTTCCGAGCGGAGTCCAGTGACTCCGAAGATGAAGTTAAGCCGACTTCAGTTAAGTCCAAAAAGGTACAGATGGATCTCCTTCTTTCTGATCTGTTTGTTGACAAGCCAGATTTCAAAATACCAGGAAACGCACACGTTGAAGTACACAACAAGCCGTCAGGCAACCGGGAAGTCGTGATCAAGTCAGACATGAGTGAGGTGCAAGCACCGGTGCCCCCCGGCGCTAAGATTCACGCCGAGAAGGTGCCTGGTGGCGGCGAGCGGCAAATCTGGGTGAAGACAGTCAGTGCGAAACCAGACGTACCACTACCAAATGTCCGTAAAGCTCACGAGGAATTGAGGAAGACGTCAGATGGCGGCAGCGTCGTCGTGTACCGTCCAAAGACTCAGTGGCGTTTCCCATGGCTTCGTGATGCTTCATCATCAGAAAGCGAGGATGAGAAGGACAAGAACAAGGAAAAAAAGTGGAAAATCGATGACATGATCGTTGCCCTTCTTCCTGGTAAGAAAGTGGTCATCCCGAGCAAGGCTGAAATAGAGATTCATGACCTACCTAACGGTCAGCGTAAGTTCCTGATTGTGAATGACATTACCAAAGAACTAGACGCGCCTGTGCCCCGAGGGGCCAAGGTAGTGAACGAAAAGGTGGACAAAAAGGAGAGGAGAGTTTGGATACAATCATACGATGCGAATGCTCGCATCAAACTACCAAACCTCGAAAAGGCTACTGAGCACGATTTTACATTACCCGATGGGACAAAGAAAACGGTGTTCAAACCAAAAAAGGGATGGAAGACACGATTTGCATATCACTCGTCCTCGTCTAGCTCAGAGTCGGAGGATGATGTTGATAAACCAAAGAAGCTGAAGAAAACGACAAAACTGAAGGGTGCCAAAATTCGTATGGATCATTTTCTCATGGACCTGTGCCCTCCTATGCCCGATTTTGACATACCCGAGAAAGCTGACATCGAAGTGCACGATAAGAACGGGACAAGACAGCTCGTCGTTTTGCACGATGTCACATATGAGCCGCAGCCGAAAATTCCGAAGGGTGCTGAAGTACGCAGTGAAAAGCTTGCTGATGGCACTACCAAACAATGGTGGACTAAAACCGTTCCTGCCAATGCCAACATCAAGCTGCACAACGTTCGCAAGGCGTACGAGTCCCAGACCACAAGGCCCGATGGTGTGACGGTGACAACCTACCGTCCGAAGAAGCACTGGAACTTTAAATGGGGAGCTGCTGGTAGTAGCTCATCTGATTCTGAAGAAGAGGTAAAGCATCGCAAGCCCAAGCGTGTTTCTAAGATCAAGGGTCAGAAGGTTCAAATGGATCGTCTTCTGATGGAGCTGGTCCCACCAATGCCCGACTTTGACATCCCGGGCAAAGCGTCCATAGTGATCCACGACCAACCGGGTGGAACTCGGCGACTTCAGGTGGAGAACGATATCAGCTACGAGCCGAAAGCGGTCATTCCACCAGGCGCCGAAGTTATCACGGAGACCCTTCCGGACGGAAAAATTCGTAAGGTCTGGACGAAAACTGTTCATGCGAATCCCAAAATCACTCTGCCAAATGTACAAAAGGCCTATGAAGAGAAGGTAACACTACCAGACGGCTCAGTGCATACGACATATACACCGAAGTCGAAGTGGAAGCTTAAGTGGGGAGAACACTCTAGCTCAAGCTCGGATGATTCTGATCTTGAACCACCGCAGAAGCCCAAGAAGCGGATAAGAATGAAGGGCAAGAAAATACAGATGGACGAGCTGCTTATGAAGCTCTGTCCGCCCAAACCAGACATCGACGTGCCAGAGCACGCGGAAGTCGAGGTGTATGATCTTCCAAACAGCACCAGAATGGTTCACATCGTCAATGATATCACCTATACTCCCAAAGCTCCCATTCCTTCTGGTGTTGAACTGAAGACCATCGCAGAGGCTGACGGCAAGTCTCGGCGTCTATGGGTAAAAAAACTCAACGCGGACTCAAATGTGCCTTTGGCGAATGTCACAAAAGCTTACGAGACGCAGCACCGTCTGCCCGATGGCACTACAGTCACCATGTACCGACCGAAGAAAGGCTGGAAGCTGCTGTGGGGAGCCGAGCACGCGCCATCGTCCAGCTCCTCCGATTCCGAGGACGACAAGAAAGAGAAGAAGGTGAAAATTGTGAAACTCCTCGAGGACTTAGTACCCCCGAAGCCCGACTTCGTGATACCACCACGTGCAGACATTGAGGTGCACGACCTGCCCAATGGCACACGCCGTCTTGTGGTGGTCAACGACATCAGTACAGACGCCAAGGCACTGGTGCCTCCTGGGGCTCGCGTGACCACCGAAAGTCTTCCCGGTGGCCGGGTGAGGAAGGTGTGGATTAAGTCTGTCGACGCAAACGCCAGCGTCAAGCTACCGAATGTAAAAAAGGCAACCGAGGAGCGAATCACTCTGCCTGATGGCACTATGAAGCTGATTTACCGACCGAAAAAGCAGTGGAAGTTTGATATGGATGACACATCATCGTCAGATTCCGACGCCGATCGTTCAAGGAAGGAGAAACGGCTCAAGAAGACCGGGACATTGGACAGGTTCAAGTCATTCTTCGGTGGCAAGGGAGATGTGAATGGCTCCGCTGAAGTGGAAGGGTCTGTCAAGGTTGACGCAGGAATACCAAAGAAGAAAAGCAGCTTCTCTTTGTTCGGCAAAAAGGAAAAGAAAGCTAAGGTTCAGCTTGATGATCTCCTGGCCCAAATGGTTCCCAAAGCTGGTCTCAGCACCATTCAGGTTCATCCCAACTCACTGTTTGAGTATGACGGTAAACGTCTCGTCATCAAGTCCGAGGTTCCTGAAATTGAGGCACCTCACATTCGTAAGGCAGATAACATCACAATCAAGCCTATTGAAGAGGGCACGCTGTTGGCTACTCAGGTCTTAGATGCACACGCTAATGTTGAAATACCTGAAATGGAAGGTATTTCGGTAGAAACGTCTACTCTTCCCGATGGTAGCATCAAAAAGATCATGAAGCCCAAAGCAGGGTTCAAGTGGCCTCAGTTCAAATTGCCCTCCATCGACCTCCCGGAAATCGAAAGGCGTGAAGGCTCGCCAGACTCAAAGGAGTTCGGTGTGCGCTTCCCATCTTTCGGGAAAGGCAAATCGAAGGTGAAGCTTCCTAAGGTGGCAGGTTTGGGTGACATGCTGTTCCAGATTGTACCTCCAGGGAAGCTCCCCAAGTTGAACTTCAAAGATGACTCTGCTGTGGACATCGTCGACATGCCGTCTGCCAAGCGACGTGAGATCACTATCCGCACTGAGGTACCTGAAGGTACCACGCCGACACCAGGCATCAAAATGAACGTGGAAAAAGTCACTCTTCCTGATGGATCGTTCAAGACCGTGTCCACCCAAAAACTTGACGGCACGTTCGATGTTGTGTTGCCAAAGGTGGACGGCATCGACATGAACGTTGAAACTCTCAAGAATGGAGACATCAGCACCACCTACAGACCAAAGGCCGGATTCAAATGGCCTTCTCTGACGTTGCCATCACTGTCATTCGAAGGTGGTGCCAAGTACAGCCCCGAGGCTCAGAGGAAGGAGAGCGTCTCCATTCAAATGAAAAATCCCAAGCTATCAGTGTCTGGGAAGACACCCAAAGCAGGCACACTCAGTGACTTACTGGCTTCTCTGGTACCCAGAGGCAGCCTTCCATCAATTCGTTTCAACGATAGCTCTTCTGTGGACGTCATCGACCTGCCCAGTGGTAAGAGGCAACTCGTTATCAGCACCGAAGTTCCAGAAGCCGAGCTAGGTGACTTGCCCGCAGACGCTGTGGTAGAGGTAGACATCGCACCAAATGGCACCAAGCGCAAGGTTTGGAGGCAGTACTTCGACGTGGACGCAGACTACCAGTTACCTGAAGTGGACGGTGCTGAGCTGGTAGAGGTGAAGCTGCCTGACGGTAGTGTGAAAAAGAGCTACAAGCCTAAAGGAGGCTTCAAGTGGCCCGACATTCATCTGCCGAAGTTCCATCTTCCTGACTGGGAATTCAGATCTGACCGAGATCGCTCCCCAAGCCCAACCAAGAAAGACGACCATTCATTTGGTATCAAAATGCCTTCATTTGGATTCAAGAAGGGTGCTAAGGTTCCCAAGCTTGACGGAATTGACGGTTTGCTATCGTTTGTGTTACCAGAAAGTGAACTACCCAAGGCAAAGGTGCGAGACAACTCGGAAGTTGACATTATTACACTTCCGAAATTGAAGGGTCGCGAAGTCGTCATCCGAACACAGGTACCCGAGGCAGACCTTCCCAAGCTCCCAGCGGGCGCCCAGGTAATAGACGTAAAGCTCCCGGGTGGCGAAGTGTCCAAAGTGTGGAATCAGACTCTTCAAGGTAACATCAACGCTGTCATCCCACACGTCAACGGCGCTGAGCTGGATGAGGTGAAACTACCCGACGGATCCATCAAGCACTCCTTCAAACCCAAGGCAGGTTTCACCTGGCCTAAGATAAACCTGCCATCGCTTCAGATGCCAAACTGGGAGTTCAGCTCCGGTGATCACTCACAACTGAAAAAGAAGGCAGGAGTCGATGTTCATATGCCGTCGCTCAGCATGAAATCGAAAAAACCCAAGAGCTTTGATATCGGAGATCTGCTGGTCGATCTCGTTCCCAAAACAAAGCTACCATCTCTTGAATTCCGCGACAACTCTACCGTTGACTTGCTTGACTTGCCCAGTGGAAAGCGTCAGCTGGTCATCAGTACTGAAGTTCCTGAAGCTGACATTCGAAAGCTTTCGGCTGATGCGAAAATCGAAGTTGAAAATCTACCGAGTGGTGGAACAAGGCAAGTTTGGAGACAGTATTTTGACGTTGATGCCGATTATGAGCTACCGGAAATTGAAGGAGCAGAGTTAGTTCAAGTAAAGTTACCTGATGGAAGCGTCAAAAGAACTTTCAAACCCAAAGGTGGCTTAAAGTGGCCTGAGATGTCCATGCCCAAAATTGCTCTTCCTGAGTGGGATCTCGGGGCTCAACAACGATCATCAAGCCCCAAGAAAGGCGACAGTGACCTCCACTTTGGAATGAAAATGCCCTCATTTGGCTTTGGAGCCAAGGGTCCCAAAGTTCCCAAATTCGATGGAATTGACGGCATGCTGGAGTACCTCCTCCCCAAGGCCGAGCTCCCAAAGCTGAGGATTCGTGACAACACTGAGGTAGACGTCATTGACCTGCCGGATATGAAGGGCCGGGATGTCATCGTCAAAACTGAGATCCCTAATGTTGACCTCGCGAAACTGTCTCCGGATCTGAAGGTAGACAAAATAACTCTTCCTGACGGTGCCATCAAAAACATGCTGAATCAGAAGTTCAAGGCCAACGCTGAACTTCCACTTCCAAAGCTCTCGGGAGCTGACATCGACGACACCAAGCTGCCTAATGGATCTATCAAGACCTCGTTCAAACCAAAGGTTGGCTTCAAATGGCCGAAGATCAGCTTGCCTGAGTTGCAGATGCCAGATTGGCAGTTCGGCTCAAGGGATCGGTCACCAAGTCCCGAGCGAAAACATTCAAAAGGTGATCACGAGTCACATTTTGGAATGAAAATGCCTTCCTTTGGCTTCGGTGGCAAGGCACCCAAGACTCCCAAATTTGATGGGCTTGATGGTATGCTTCAATACCTCCTTCCGAAAGAAGATATTCCAAAGCTGAGGATGCGGGACAACACCGAGATTGATGTTATCGACCTACCGGACATGAAAGGCCGGGATGTAATCGTCAAAACTAAGATCCCTGATGTTGACCTGCCGAAAATGTCGGCCGACCTGAAGGTGGACAAAATCGTTCTTTCTGATGGTAGCGTCAAAAACATGCTGAATCAGAAGTTCAGGGCCAACGCCGAACTCCCTCTGCCAAAGCTGTCGGGTGCTGATATCGACGACATCAAGCTGCCTGACGGATCTATCAAGACCTCGTTCAAACCGAAGGCCGGCTTCAAGTGGCCGAAGTTCAGCTTGCCTGAGCTGCAGATGCCAGATTGGCAGTTTGCATCTGGAGACCGGTCACCGAGTCCTGAACGTAAGCTCGAGAAAGGCGATAGTGACTTCCACTTCGGAATGAAAATGCCTTCGTTTGGCTTTGCAGGGAAGGGACCGAAGATTCCCAAATTCGATGGTGTTGATGATATGTTGGAATACCTCCTTCCGAAAGCAGACCTTCCGAAGCTGCGAATCCGTGATAGCACTGAGATTGACGTGATTGACTTGCCCGACATGAAGGGTCGGGATGTCATCGTCAAAACAGAGATTCCTGACGTCGACATCAACAAATTGTCCAGCGATCTGAAATTAGACAAAATCACTCTTCCAGACGGCAGAATCAAGACAATGCTAAACCAGACGTTTAAGGCCAACGCCGATCTCCCACTGCCAAAGCTCTCGGGAGCTGATATCGATGACATCAAACTGCCTGATGGATCTATCAAGACCTCGTACAAACCAAAAGCTGGCTTCAAATGGCCGAAGATCAGATTGCCGGAGTTGCAGCTGCCTGACTGGCAGTTTGGATCAGGAGACCGGTCACCAAGTCCCGAACGGAAACATTCTAAGGGAGATCATGACTTACATTTTGGAGTAAAAATGCCTTCATTTGGTTTTGGAGGCAAGACACCCAAGATTCCCAAATTCGATGGTCTTGACGGCATGCTTGGATACCTGCTTCCAAAAGCGGACGTTCCAAAACTGAGAATCCGTGACACCACTGAGGTTGACGTGATCGACCTTCCTGACATGAAGGGTCGGGATGTGATCGTGAAAACCGAAATCCCCGACGTAGACTTACCGAAGTTGTCGGCAGACCTGAACGTGCAGAAGCTTACCCTCCCAGACGGCAACGTGAAGAACATGCTGAACCAGAAGTTCAAGGCGAACGCTGAGCTTCCTCTTCCGAAGCTGGCGGGGGCAGACATTGATGACATCAAGCTACCTGACGGCTCAATCAAGACCTCATTTAAGCCAAAGGCTGGTTTCAAGTGGCCTAAGATTAACCTACCAGAATTTCAGTTCCCTGACTGGCAGTTTGGATCCGGTGATCGCTCTCGATCGCCGAGTCCCGAGAAGGCACATGCTGGACTCAGCATGAAATTGCCAAAAATCTCTGGAAAAGGCAAGCCAGTGAAATATGACGGTATTGCCGACCTTCTCGCTCACCTGATACCTCGACGGCAGCTGCCTTCAATCCAGTTCAAAGACACATCGGTGGTTCACGTCATCGATGCACCAGATGGAAAGCGTAAGGTGTGGATAGACACCGAGATTCCAGACGCTGACTTACCAAATGTGCCAGCGGATGCTGATCTTCAGATGGAGCAGCTTCCAGATGGTACCATGCATCGCATCTGGCGCCAGTCGTTCGACGTGGACGATGAATTCTCGCTGCCCGAAGTGGAGCATGCTGAGATGATCTCTTTGACTCTGCCTGATGGGAGCATCAAACGAACATTCCGACCCAAGGGAGAATTCAAGTGGCCTGAGATTCATTTGCCAAAGTTCCACTTGCCCGACTGGCATTTCCATCGTGGAAGCAGCAAGGAGCGTTCTCCCAGTGTGGAGCGCGGTCATGACGATCACGACCATGGATTCTCCATGAAAATGCCTTCATTTGGCTTCGGAGGCAAAAGTCCAAAGATACCCAAATTTGATGGTCTCGACGGGATGCTTGAGTACCTACTTCCGAAGTCAGATCTTCCCAAATTGAGAATTCGTGACAACACTGAAGTTGACGTGATTGATCTACCCGACATGAAAGGCAGAGACGTTGTCGTGAAAACTGAGATCCCAGACATTGACCTTCCAAAACTTTCTGGTGATCTTAAGGTAGACAAAATCACCCTTCCTGACGGTAGCACTATTAACATGCTAAACCAGAAGTTTGAGGCAAACGCCGAAGTGCCACTACCGAAGCTGTCAGGTGCCGACATCGATGACATCAAGCTTGCCGATGGTTCTATCAAAACGTCATTCAAACCCAAGGCAGGCTTCAAGTGGCCAAAGGTCAGTCTGCCAGCATTACAGATGCCAGACTGGGAGTTTGGCTCCGGAAAAGGACGTTCTTCTAGTCCGGAGAAAGAAGCTCGTGCCGGTTTCAGTGTGAAAATGCCAAAACTTTCCGGCAAGGTAAAGGAACCAAAGGGTCGTGGCATCAGTGAATTTCTAGCATCTCTCATTCCAAAAGCAAAACTTCCATCAATTCAGTTTCGTGACAACTCGACTATTGACGTTGTCGATCTGCCAGATGGGAAGAGGAGACTTGTGATCAATACTGAGGTTCCTGAGGCGGATTTGTCTAGTCTCCCAGCAGGAGCTGATATTCAGGTGGATACACTTCCTGACGGGAAGATTCGCAAGGTGTGGAGACAGACATTTGACGTAGATGCCGATTTTGATCTGCCTGATGTTGATGGTGCGGAGCTGGTTGAGGTAAACCTTCCTGATGGTGGTGTCAAGAGGTCTTACAAGCCGAAAAGCGGCTTGAAATGGCCAGAAATCAGCATGCCCAAGTTCCATCTGCCTGACTGGGAGTTCAGGTCCCAGCGATCGCGGTCACCGAGTCCTGTGGACTCAAAGAAAAAGGACGCTTCTGGTGCATTCCACATGAAGCTCCCCTCATTTGGCTTCAAAAAAGGAAAGGCAGTTAAGGTTGATGGACTGGATGGTTTGCTAGGGTATCTTCTGCCTGAATCTGACATTCCTAAGCTGCGCATTCGAAACAACACCGAAGTAGATGTGATTGACCTACCAGATATGTCAGCACGTGACGTGGTAGTGCGAACAGAGATTCCTGAGGTTTCCCTGCCGAAGGTAAATACCGACGGCCAGTTGATTGACGTCACCCTGCCCAGTGGTAAGCCTGCTAAGGTTCTTGTGCAGAAGTTTAAGGCGAACGCTGAACTGACACTACCTAAGGTAGGTGGCGCTGATATAGATGACATCACGATGCCTGATGGCTCGCTGAAGACGACTTTCAAGCCTAAGGCAGGCTTTGAATGGCCCTCAATAAAGCTTCCGTCCCTTCAGCTTCCGGACTGGGACTTCGGATCTGGGGACAGCTCTGTCAAGGTCGAGAAGAAGAGCAGGTCGCTTGACAGACACATGCAGATGCCAAAGTTTGGTATGAAAGGCAAAGTTAAAGCGCCAAAGCTGGATAGCATTGCGGACCTGTTGGCCGGCATCATTCCTTCGGCACAGCTTCCAGAAGTTCAGTTCAAGGATAACTCAGTCATTCAAATCACAGACTTGCCAAATGCCACTGGACGCAGCATTTGCATCAATACTGAAGTGCCAGAAGCCGATTTGCCTTCGCTCCCTGCAAACGCCGAGGTGATAACCGTTGATTTGCCGGACGGAAAAAAGACGCACACGTGGGTGCAGCGGTTTGACGGCGATGTAGGATTCGAGCTCCCTGAGGTGGATGGCGCTGAAATCGACGTTGAAAATCTTCCCGATGGCTCTATTCGCAAAACGTACCGACCAAAGCTTGGCTTCAAGTGGCCCGAGATATCTTTGCCCAAATTCCATCTACCTGACTGGCACTTCAAAGCAAAGGCGTCTTCTCCCCGGAAACAGAAGCGGAAGGACAAGAAAAGGTCTATGACGCTGCCGGGGTACGGCATCTCTCTGCGGTCTAAGGGACGCATCGATGGTGTTGGCGACCTCTTGTCTGCCCTGATTATGAAATCTCAGCTTCCAGCCGTACAGTTCCGGGAGAATTCCGAAGTGGACGTGCTTGAGCTTCCTCCAGACCACAAGAAACGTCAGGTAAAGATTCGCACCGAGATACCCGCCGGAGAGGTGGGAAGGCTGCCGAAAGGTTCGGTTGTTGATGACATCACTCTGCCCGACGGTAAGATCAAACACGTCTGGATTCAAACATTTGACGCCATCAAGGAGATTGAGCTGCCGGACTTCGAAGACGTCAGTGTTACAGACGTGACTCTGCCGGACACCACATGGCGGAGGACGTACAAGCCGCTCAAGGGCAAGTGGCCTTCTCTCCACATGCCAGATCTCAATTTCAAGGTTCGCTCTCAGAGTGAGACGTCTTTGGACCGGATGAGACGTCCGAAGCGCACTATTGGCGATCGCATCAAGGACTTCTTCGGCATTCGTGGTCGTTCTCACACTCCGCGAGGGCGCGTAGACCTTTCCGCTCCCGATCTTACTGCGGATGTCGATGTCAGTCGACGTTCGCGTGCTAGTAGCACAGAAAGCATCGATGGACGTACTGAGTCGACCTCCAAGGGTGGTACGCTCAAGCGGCTTCGTGGCATGTTCCACGTCGATGGTAAGAAGAAGGTCAAGACACCGTCTGTTGACATCAGTATGGAAGGTCCCGAGGCTGATCTCAGCCTGCGGTCTCGCGAGCGATCACGGTCTAGCAGTGAGAGCACGGAACGCTCAGCTCCGGTTAAGGGAAAGGTGAAAACGCCAAAAATGAAGAAAGGTGGTATTTCTTTCAAAAATATATTTGGAAAGAAAGACGGTGACTTTGACGTTGAAGGACCATCCTTAGACATAAGCTTGGACAGTGAAAAGAAGAAAAAGAAAAAGAGAACGCCAAGCTTCAAGGGCATGTTTGCAAAGAAAGACGGAAAAGTGAACATCAAGTGGCCCAGTGGCGAGCCTAAGGGCATTTGGAAACTCTTGGTCACTTTCATACCATCACCTGAACTTCCGAACGTACACCTTTCTGACACGTCCAAAGTAAAACTCGTCGACGCTCCCGACAAAAACAAGAGGAAGCTGATTATTGACACTGACTTGGATGGAAACTTCTCTGGCGACACATCGATATTTGCTGACTATGACGAAGCCGTCCTTCCTGACGGCAACGTTAAGCGGCATGGTCGCCAGTCGTTCGATGTTGATGCCTCGTTGGATGTCCCCGACATTGACGGAATCGACGTGAAACTGAACACCGACTCTGATGGCTCAGTTGTGCGAACATTCTCACCAAAAGCTGGGTTCAAATGGCCTGACTTCAGTCTACCATCTTTCGAATTCCCGGATATCAAGATGCCCAAGTTTGGTGCCAAGGGCAAGGGAAAGGCGCCAAAGAGCTACAGCCTACCTGAGTTACTGGCCGGCATTCTGCCCAGTGCATCACTTCCGAGTCTGCGGTTCCGAGACACCTCAACGCTGGAGGTGATTGACCTACCAGATGGAAAAAGGAAACTGGTGATCAACACCGAGATTCCAGAGTCTGAGCTAAAAGATTTGCCAGCAGGAGCAGACATTCAGTTGGAAACATCTCCTGACGGTCCTCCTCGACGCATTTGGAGACAAACCTTCGACGTAGATGCCGATTTTGAGCTCCCAGAAGTACAGGGAGCAATCACGGACGAAGTTCACTTGCCGGATGGCACAATCAAGAGGACAATCAGACCAAAGGGTGGTTTTACGTGGCCTGACATTCATCTTCCCAAGTTTCACTTACCTGACTGGCAGTTCAACTTGAGCCGTGATCGCTCCCCAAGTCCCACTAAAAAGGATAAGGCTGATCACTCATTCAGCATGAAAATGCCATCGTTTGGTTTCGGTGGCAAAAGTCCTAAAGTTCCGAAATTCAATGGCATCGATGGTATGCTAGAATATCTTCTTCCCGCCGATGATCTGCCAAAGCTCAGAATTCGTGACAATTCTGAGGTCGATGTTATTGATCTTCCGGAGATGAAAGGCAGAGACATTGTGGTCAAAACTGAAATACCTAACGTAGATCTCCCGAAGCTTTCTGGTGATTTTAAGGTGGATAAGGTTACCTTGCCGGACGGAAACATCAAGAACATGCTCAATCAGAAATTCAAGGCAAATGCAGACCTTCCTCTTCCAAAACTGTCAGGCGCAGATATCAGTGACATCAAGCTGCCGGACGGCTCAATCAAGACCTCATTCAAGCCGAAAGCAGGCTTCAAGTGGCCCAAGATCAGCTTGCCTTCGCTGCAAATGCCAGATTGGGAGTTCGGATCTGGAGACAGGTCACCGAGTGTTGACAGAAAGCATGAGAAAGATGACAGTGATTTGAGCTTCGGAATGAAAATGCCATCGTTCGGTTTTGGAGGCAAGGGACCAAAGATTCCGAAATTCGATGGTCTTGACGGTATGCTTGAGTACCTGCTTCCAAAGGCGGACCTTCCGAAGCTGAGGATTCGTGACAACACTGAAGTGGACGTTATTGACCTTCCCGACATGAAGGGGCGCGATGTCATTGTCAAAACTGAGATCCCTGATATTGACCTTCCTAAACTGTCCGGTGACCTGAAGGTGGACAAAATTACTCTTCCCGACGGTAGCATCAAGAACACGCTGAACCAGAAGTTCAAGGCGAATGCCGAACTCCCGTTACCAAAGCTGTCGGGAGCAGACATTGACGACATCAAACTACCCAACGGCGCCATCAAGACTTCATTCAAGCCAAAGGCCGGTTTCAAGTGGCCAAAGATCAGTCTACCGCAATTCCAACTCCCTGACTGGGAATTCGGATCTGGAGACAGGTCACCCAGTGTTGAGAGGAAGCATGACAAAGATGACAGTGATGTCAGTTTCGGAATGAAAATGCCATCGTTCGGGTTTGGAGGCAAGGGACCGAAGATTCCCAAATTCGACGGTCTTGACGGTATGCTTGAGTACCTCCTTCCAAAGGCCGACCTTCCGAAGCTGAGAATTCGTGACAACACTGAAGTGGACGTCATCGACCTTCCTGACATGAAGGGACGCGATATCATTGTCAAAACCGAGATCCCTGACATTGACCTACCTAAATTGTCCGGTGACCTGAAGGTGGACAAAATTACTCTTCCGGACGGTAGCATCAAGAGCATGCTGAATCAGAAGTTCAAGGCGAATGCCGAACTCCCACTACCAAAGCTATCGGGAGCTGACATTGACGACATCAAGCTGCCTGACGGCTCTATCAAGACCTCATTCAAGCCGAAAGCAGGCTTTAAGTGGCCTAAGATCAGCCTGCCTTCGCTGCAAATGCCAGATTGGGAGTTCGGATCTGGGGACAGGTCGCCAAGTGTTGAGAAGAAGCATGAGAAAGATGACAGTGATTTTAGTTTCGGAATGAAAATGCCATCGTTCGGATTTGGGGGAAAGGGACCGAAGATTCCGAAATTCGACGGTCTTGACGGTATGCTTGAGTACCTACTTCCAAAGGCGGACCTTCCTAAGCTGAGGATTCGTGACAACACTGAGGTTGACGTTTTCGACCTTCCCGACATGAAGGGGCGCGAAGTCATTGTCAAAACTGAAATCCCTGACATTGACCTAGCTAAATTGTCCGGTGATCTGAAAGTGGACAAAGTTACTCTTCCCGACGGTAGCATCAAGAACACACTGAACCAGAAGTTCAAGGCGAATGCTGAACTCCCACTACCAAAGCTGTCGGGAGCAGAGATTGACGAGATTAAATTACCCAACGGCACCATCAAGACCTCGTTCAAGCCAAAAGCTGGCTTCAAATGGCCAAAGATAAGTCTTCCGGTGTTACAGATGCCTGATTGGCAGTTCCGATCCGGAGAGCGTTCAAGATCACCTAGTCCAGAGAAAAGTCAGCATGGGTTTAGCGTGAAGATGCCCAAATTATCAATGAAAGACAAACCCGTCAAATTTGATGGGGTCGCAGATCTGCTCGCACATCTGATTCCAAAGGGGAAATTGCCCACCGTCCAGTTCAAGGACACATCAGTAGTGAACGTCATTGACCTCCCAGATGGAAAGCGAAAGATCTGGATTGACACCGAAATTCCCGATGCCGAATTGCCAACTCTTCCGGCAGGTGCCAATGTACAGATGGAGCAGCTTCCGGATGGTACCACGCATCGCATATGGCGACAGTCGTTCGATGTTGACGCTGACTTTGAGCTGCCCGAAGTGGAACACGCTGAGATGGTCTCCTTGACTCTACCTGATGGGAGCATCAAACGGTCATTCCGACCCAAAGGAGGATTCAAATGGCCTGAGATTCATTTGCCGAAGTTCCATATGCCTGACTGGCATTTCCACCGTGGAAGCAGCAAGGAGCGTTCTCCCAGTCCAGAGCGTGGTCATGACGATAGTGACCATGGATTCAGCATCAAAATGCCGTCATTTGGCTTCGGAGGAAAGGGTCCAAAGATCCCGAAATTTGACGGCCTTGACGGAATGCTTGATTACCTCCTTCCGAAGGCAGATCTTCCGAAATTGAAGATTCGTGACAACACTGAAGTTGACGTGATTGATCTACCCGACATGAAGGGCAGAGACGTGGTTGTCAAAACAGAGATCCCCGACATTGACCTTCCTAAATTGTCTGGCAGCCTGAAGGTAGACAAAATTACTCTTCCTGACGGCAGCATCAAGAACATGCTGAACCAGAAGTTCAAGGCTAGCGCCGAACTTCCCTTGCCAAAGCTGTCTGGAGCTGAGATCGACGACGTCAAGCTGCCTGACGGTTCTATCAAGACATCATTCAAACCAAAGGCTGGCTTCAAGTGGCCCAAGATCAGCTTGCCCGAGCTCCAGATGCCTGACTGGCAGTTTGGATCCGGAGAAGGGTCCCCGAGTTCTGAACAAAAGCAGGAGAAAGGAGACAGTGAAGTCCACCTTGGAATGAAAATGCCTTCATTTGGGTTTGGAGGGAAAAGTCCCAAGGTTCCCAAATTTGATGGTCTGGACGGTATGTTAGAATATCTGCTTCCCAAAGCTGATCTTCCGAAGCTAAGGATCCGCGATGACACTGAAGTTGATGTGATTGATCTTCCTGACATGAAAGGCAGAGATGTCATTGTAAAGACTGAGATCCCTGACATTGACATGCCAAAACTCTCTGGTGAGATGAAGGTAGAAAAAGTAACGCTTCCGGACGGAAAAGTCAAAAACATACTCAACCAGAAGTTCAAGGCCAACGCTGAACTTCTTCTACCGAAACTGTCAGGTGCCAGCATCGATGATGTCAAACTTCCAGATGGTTCCATTAAAACTTCCTTCAAACCGAAAGCCGGCTTCAAGTGGCCGAAGATAAATCTCCCGGAGCTGCAAATGCCGGACTGGGAATTCCGCTCTGGTGAAAGATCACCAAGTCCCGAAAAGAAGGGTGTAAAAGGAGACAGTGACTTCCACTTCGGCATGAAAATGCCTTCCTTTGGTTTTGGTGGCAAAAGTCCAAAGGTGCCCAAATTTGATGGTTTGGATGGAATGCTAGTCTACCTTTTGCCGAAAGCAGAGCTTCCGAAACTGAGGATCCGTGACAACAGTGAAGTCGATGTGATTGACCTTCCCGACTTGAAAGGCCGTAGTGTTATCGTCAAAACAGAAATTCCTGATGCTGATCTTCCGAAACTTTCGGCTGACATGAACATCGACAAAATGACTCTACCTGACGGAAGCGTGAAACACACATTAAGTCAGACATTCGATGCCAACGCTGAGCTACCCCTTCCAAAACTGTCCGGTGCTGACATTGACAACATTAAGCTGCCTGATGGCTCCCTTCGGACTAGCTTCAAGCCAAAGGCAGGCTTCAAGTGGCCAAAAATCAGCCTGCCAGAGCTTCAACTTCCGGATTGGGAGTTTGGATCCTCAGATAAGTCACCACGGCCTGACAAGAAGCAAAAGAGCGATGGAAAAAAACAGAAGAGCGACAGTGATTTCCGATTTGGTATGAAAATGCCTTCATTTGGATTTGGAGGGAAGAGCCCAAAGATCCCCAAATTCGACGGTCTTGACGGAATGCTGGAGTATTTACTCCCCAAAGCTGACTTACCGAAGATCAGGATTCGTGACAACACCGAAGTTGATGTGATAGACCTACCTGATATGAAGAGCAGGGACGTAGTCATTCGTACCGAGGTTCCTGATGTCGACCTTCCAAAGCTACCTTCCGATGTGAAAGTTGAGAAAGTTACCTTACCAGACGGCAAAATAACGAACAACATCACCCAAAAGTTCTCCGCTGACGCCAAGCTACCACTGCCAAAGTTGTCTGGGGCAGATATTGGTGACATTAAACTGCCTGATGGTTCTTTGAAGACATCGTTTAAACCAAAGGCAGGCTTCAAGTGGCCAAAAATCAAGGTGCCATCACTTCAGATGCCAGATTGGGAGTTCGGATCATCAGAACGGGCCCCGAGTCCCGAACGGAAAGCTGAGAAGGATGATAGTGATTTCCACTTTGGAATGAAAATGCCTTCATTTGGCTTTGCAGGCAAGGGCCCGAAGGTCCCGAAATTCGATGGACTAGATGGCATGCTCCAATACCTGCTTCCGGAGGCAGACCTTCCCAAGCTCAGGATCCGTGACAACACTGAAGTTGACGTGATTGATCTGCCCGACATGAAGGGCAGAGACGTGGTCGTAAAAACAGAAATCCCTGACATCGACCTCCCAAAACTCTCTGGCGATCTGAAGGTAGACAAAATCACTGTTCCTGACGGTAGGATTAAGAACATGTTGAACCAGAAGTTCAAGGCGAACGCCGAACTACCTTTGCCGAAGCTGTCTGGTGCTGACATAGATGACATCAAGCTGCCTGATGGATCCATCAAGACGTCGTTTAAACCAAAGGCCGGATTCGCATGGCCCAAGATCAGCTTGCCATCTCTGCAGATGCCGGATTGGGAGTTCGGATCAGGTAACCGGTCACCGAGTCCTGAGCGGAAACACGATAAGGATGACAGCGATTTTCACCTCGGAATGAAAATGCCTTCGTTTGGCTTTGGAGGTAAGGGTCCCAAGATTCCCAAATTCGAAGGGCTTGATGGAATGCTTGCGTATCTTCTCCCGAAGGCGGATCTACCAAAGCTAAGGATCAGAGACAACACTGAAGTCGATGTGATTGATCTACCGGACATGAACGGCCGGGATGTCATTATCAAAACTGAGATTCCTGACGTCGATATACCGAAGCTCTCTGGCGATATCAAGGTGGAAAAAATCACTTTGCCAGATGGTAGCATCAAGAACATGATCAACCAGAACTTCAAGGCCAACGCTGAAGTTCCTCTGCCGAAACTGTCTGGTGCAGACATAGATGACATCAAACTGCCTGACGGATCGATCAAAACGTCATTCAAACCAAAGGCTGGCTTTAAGTGGCCAAAGATCAGTTTGCCGGAGCTCCAACTGCCTGACTGGGAGTTTGGATCGGGAAACAGGTCCCTGAGCCCCGAGCGAAAACGCGATAAAGATGACAGTGACTTTAGTTTTGGAATGAAAATGCCTTCATTTGGCTTCGGAGGCAAAAGTCCAAAGATTCCCAAATTCGATGGGCTTGACGGCATGCTTGAGTACATGCTTCCAAAGGCTGACCTTCCCAAGCTTAGGATTCGTGACAACACTGAAGTTGACGTTTTTGACTTGCCGGACATGAAGGGTCGGGATGTCATCGTCAAAACAGAGATCCCTGACATTGACTTACCTAAATTGTCCGGCGATCTGAAGGTAGACAAAATCACCCTTCCCGACGGCAGCATCAAAAACATGCTGAACCAGAAGTTCAAGGCAAACGCAGAGCTCCCTCTTCCAAGGCTGTCGGGGGCTGACATCGATGACATCAAGCTGCCTAACGGCTCTGTCAAGACCTCGTTCAAGCCAAAAGCGGGTTTCAAGTGGCCCAAAATCAAACTACCTTCGCTCCAAATGCCAGATTGGGAGTTTGGATCTGGGGACAGATCACCGAGTGTTGAAAGGAAGCATGACAAAGATGACAGTGATTTGGGTTTTGGAATGAAAATGCCTTCGTTTGGGTTTGGAGGTAAAGGACCAAAGATTCCGAAATTCGATGGTCTGGACGGCATGCTTGAGTACATGCTTCCAAAGGCAGATCTTCCAAAGCTTAGAATTCGTGATAACACTGAGGTTGATGTCATTGATCTGCCTGATATGAAGGGCCGAGATGTGATCGTCAAAACTGAGATCCCTGACATTGACCTACCTAAATTGTCCGGCGACCTGAAGGTGGACAAGATCAATCTTCCCGACGGTAGCATCAAGAACATGCTTAACCAGAAGTTCAAGGCGAATGCCGAACTCCCAATACCAAAGCTGTCAGGAGCCGACATTGACGATATCAAGCTGCCGGACGGCTCAATCAAGACCTCATTCAAGCCGAAAGCAGGTTTTAAGTGGCCTAAGATCAGCCTGCCGTCGTTGGAAATGCCAGATTGGGAATTCGGATCAGGAGACAAGTCGCCGAGTGCTGAGAGAAAGCATGAAAAAGATGACACTGATTTTAGTTTTGGAATGCAAATGCCATCGTTTGGGTTTGGAGGTAAGGGACCGAAAATTCCGAAATTCGACGGGCTGGACGGCATGCTTGAGTACATGCTGCCAAAAGCGGACCTTCCGAAGCTGAGGATTCGTGACAACACTCAGGTTGACGTCGTCGACCTTCCTGACATGAAAGGCAGAGATGTTGTCGTCAAAACAGAGATCCCTGACATTGACTTGCCTAAATTGTCTGGCGATCTGAAGGTAGACAAAATTACCCTTCCCGACGGTAGCGTCAAGAACATGCTTAACCAGAATTTCAAGGCGGAGGCAGAACTCCCGCTTCCAAAGCTTGCGGGGGCTGACGTTGATAACATCAAGCTGCCTGACGGCTCCATCAAAACGTCGTACAAACCCAAGGCGGGATTCAAATGGCCCAAGATCAGCTTGCCTTCTCTGCAAATGCCTGATTGGGAGTTCGGCTCTGACGACAAGTCACCAAGGACGGAGCACACGAGCCACAGCTTTGGTATGAAGATGCCCTCGATGTCATGGAAGGGAAAAACACCAAAGCTGAACGGCATTGGAGATCTGCTTGCACATTTGATTCCCAAGGCTCAGTTACCAGAGATTCAGTTCAAGGACAACTCAGAGGTTCATGTACTGGATCTGCCCGATGGGCGCAGATGTCTGCAGATTAATACTGAGGTTCCAGAAGCAGACATGCCCAACCTGCCCAGTGGAGCTGACATACACGTGGACACACTCCCTGATGGTTCCAAGCGAAGGGTGTGGCGTCAGTCGTTCGATGTTGATGCCGATTTTGAACTGCCGTCTGTAGAGGGAGCTGACATGGTGGAGATGACGCTGCCAGACGGCAGTATTCAGAAGTCTTACAAGCCAAAGGGTGGATTTAAGTGGCCGGAGATTCATCTTCCTAAATTCCACCTGCCTGATTGGGAATTCCGCTCCAAGGATTCGCCTGAAAAAGGTGATCATGACGTTTCACTTGGTCTGAAGATGCCGTCATTTGGGTTCGGAAAGGGCCACAAAGTGCCCAAGGTTGAAGGAATTGATGGGCTGATGGCCTACCTTTTGCCGGAAGCAGACCTACCGAAGTTGCGGATTCGCGACGACACTGAAGTGGACGTGATCGATTTACCGGACATGAAAGGCAGAGAGATCTTTGTCAGGACCGACATTCCTGACGTTGATCTGCCGAAACTGTCGGCTGATCTCAAGGTAGAGAAAATGAGCCTGCCTGACGGTGGTTTCAAGAACACTTTGAGCCAGAAGTTCAAGTGTAACGCTGACCTGCCTTTGCCAAAACTCCCCGGAGCAGACATCGACGAACTTAAGCTACCAGATGGCTCAATTAAAACTTCGTTCAAGCCGAAGGCTGGCTTCAGATGGCCCAAGATCAGTCTACCAACAATGCAAATGCCAGACTGGGAATTCGGATCAGGACGACGGTCACCTAGTCCTGAGAAAAAACACAAAGACCACCACTTCAGTGTGAAGATGCCTTCTTTTGGATTCGGTGGAAAGGGCGTGAAAGCGCCGAAGTTCGATGGCTTGGACGGCATGCTTGAGTACCTTCTACCAGAGGCTGACCTTCCAAAGTTGAGAATTCGCGATAACACTGAGGTAGATGTTATCGACTGGCCTGACATGAAGAACAGGGAAGTTCTCGTCAAGACTGAAATTCCCGATGTTGATCTCCCGAAACTCTCTGGCGACCTGAAGGTGGACAAGATCACATTGCCTGATGGAAGCACCAAAAACATGCTGAATCAAAAGTTCAAGGTGAATGCTGAACTGCCTCTGCCGAAGCTATCGGGTGCTGACATTGATAACATCGAGCTGCCTGATGGCTCCATCAAAACATCGTTCAAACCG
The DNA here is from genome assembly GCA_030265075.1 of Balanus glandula. Lineage (NCBI taxonomy): Eukaryota > Metazoa > Arthropoda > Thecostraca > Balanomorpha > Balanidae > Balanus > Balanus glandula. The sequence goes on from JARBER010162284.1 coordinate 31,842, forward strand.
AAAACTGGATTTAAGTGGCCAAAGATCACTCTACCTGCACTTGACATTCCTGACTGGGAGTTTGGCTCACGCGGAAGGTCTGAGAGCCCAGAAAGAAGACATTCTGACCACCACTTCAGCCTCAAAATGCCATCACTTGGGTTTGGAAAGGGTGTCAAGGCTCCAAAAATGAATGGAATCGACAGTCTGCTGGCTTATATGTTGCCCGAAAAGGACATACCGAAGCTGCGAATCACTGATAGTTCCGAGGTGGATGTCATTGACCTCCCTGACCTGAAAGGTCGCGAAGTGGTTGTGAAAACGGAGGTTCCAGAGGTCAATATCAGCAGTCTTCCACTTCACCTCAAGGTGGAACCATTAATAATGCCTGATGGAAAAATGAAAAAGATGCTCAACCAGAAATTCAAAGCTGATGCCTCACTTCCACTACCAAGGCTGTCAGGAGCCGACATTGATGATGTCAAGCTACCAGACGGCAGCATCAAGACGAGCTTCAAACCTAAGACCGGCTTCAAATGGCCTGAGCTGTCCCTCCCAACACTAGAGATGCCAGACTGGCAGTTCAGCTCGGCACCAAAGTCACCTGATGTGACTGACAAGGGAGATGGTGATTTTCACTTTGGTATGAAGATGCCATCATTTGGCTTTGGGAAAGGAGTCAAGGTCCCGAAGGTTGACGGTCTTGACGGTCTTTTGCACTACCTTCTTCCGAAAGCAGACCTCCCCAAACTGCGTATTCGTGATGACACCGAAGTGGATGTCATCGACCTGCCAGACCTGAAAGGACGTGAGGTGGTAGTGACTACCGATGTTCCCGAAGGAGAAATTACAAAGCTTTCTGGTGATTTGAAAGTAAAGAAGGTTGCTCTGCCGGACGGGACGAGCAAGCACATCCTTACTCAAATGTTCCAGGGTGACGCTGAGCTTCCACTTCCAAAGGTGTCCGGAGCTGACATTGGACATGTGAAGCTTCCTGACGGGTCTATGAAAACCAGCTATCAACCAAAGGTGGGCTTCAAGTGGCCAAAAATAAAGCTACCGCATCTCCACATGCCTGACTGGGAGTTTGGTGCGGGACGCTCGCGCTCACCAAGCCCCGAAAAGGAGTCCAGAGAAATGAGTTTCGGTATGCCATCCCTCTCAATGAAAGGAAAGACTCCAGATTTCGACGGCATTGGTGATCTACTGAACTTTTCCATTTCAAAATCGAAACTACCCTCACTGCTCTTCCGTGACAACTCCACCGTTGACTTCATTGACCTTCCATCCGGCAAGCGTCAGCTTATCATCGAAACCGAAATATCAGAAGCGGAAATTCCCAACTTGCCCGTCGATGTCAAAATCGAGATGATCGATCTGCCTGGCGGTGGCAAACGACGTGTATGGCGCCAGCACTTTGATGTCGACGCAGATATGGAGCTTCCCGAGATCGATGGTACTGATAAGATTCAGACGAAACTTCCAGACGGTAGTGTGAAATGGTCTTACAAACCAAAGGGTGGTTTCAAGTGGCCAGAAATACACATGCCAAGAGTTCAAGCCCCTGACTGGCAGCTGCGCTCGGCGTCCGGGAGGTCCATGTCCCCGCCTAGCGGCAAAAAGGATGCTTCATTCCATATGAAAATGCCGTCGTTTGGATTCGGTAAAGGTGTCAAGGTTCCCAAGCTGGACGGAATTGATGGCCTTCTGGGATACCTGTTGCCTGAGGCTGATCTGCCGAAGGTCCGCATTCGGGACAACACTGAGCTGGATGTGATTGACCTGCCGGACGCCAAGGGCCGAGATGTGGTGATCAGAACTAAAATTCCCGATCTGGACCTTCCGAAACTTTCGGCGGACATGGATGTACAGAAGATGTCCCTACCCGATGGCACAATTGCGAATGTTCTCAACCAGAAGTTCTCTGCTGATGCAAAGCGGCCACTCCCGAAGGTGTCAGGAGCCGATATCGACGACATCAAACTGCCTGATGGATCATTGAAGACTACGTTCAAGCCCAAGGCGGGCTTCTCGTGGCCAGAGATCACATTGCCCTCTCTACAGCTTCCTGATTGGAAATTCAGCTCTGAAGACAAGCCAAAGTCAGCAACCCTAGAGCGTAAGGGTAGCAAGAATGAGCACGACTCTAGTTTTGGATTCCGTATGCCATCTTTCGGATTTAAGAAGGGAACCAAGGCTCCGAAATTCGATGGTATTGATGAACTACTCGGATACCTACTGCCTGAAAAAGATATTCCCAAGCTGCGAATTCGTGACAACACTGAGGTGGAGGTGATCGACTTCCCCAAACTGAAAAAGCGCGATGTGACTGTTCGGACTGAAATACCTGATGCTCAACTACCAAAGCTCACTTCCGACTTGAAATGCGAATCGATCACCCTGCCAGATGGAGGCATCAAAAACGTTCTGAGTCAACAGTTCCAGGGCAACTTTGAACTTCCGCTTCCTAAGATGTCTGGGGTGGACGTTGATGATGTCAAACTGGCCGATGGGTCGCGGAAGACGACCTTCAAGCCAAAGAATGGCTTCAAATGGCCGAAAATCAAGCTACCAACGCTTGAGCTTCCAGATTGGGAATTCGGCTCAAACGACGACTCACCATCTACACAACGAAAAGCTGGCAAAGATGAACAGGAGTTTCATGTGGGTCTCAAGATGCCATCTTTTGGAATGAAAAAAACAGTGAAGACGCCAAAGTTTGACAGCATCGATGGACTGTTGGGCTACCTGCTGCCTACAGCAGATATTCCCAAGTTGAACCTCAGAAAAACGAGCGAAGTGGACGTGATCGATCTGCCAGAGATGAAAGGAAGGGAGGTTGTTGTGCGAACTGATATCCCTGAAGTTGACCTTCCAAAGCTATCAAGTGGTCTTAAAGTGGAAAAGCTGTCCCTTCCTGACGGCACGGTCCGGAACGAGCTGACACAGAAATTCAGTGGAAATGCCGAGTTGAATCTCCCCAAAGTTTCTGGTGCTGATATCACTGACATGAACATGCCGGATGGCTCGATAAAGACGACATTCCGCCCGAAAGCAGGCTTTGAATGGCCACAATTTACCCTACCTTCTTTGGAAATGCCTGACTGGGAGTTCAGGACCGGAGACAAATCAAAGTCAGCATCTCTAGAGCGGTCGGACAGCAAGGGAGACCGAGATGTTAACATTGGTCTGAAGATGCCATCGTTTGGGTTCAAGAAGGGAGTGAAGATTCCCAAATTTGATGGCATCGACGGCTTGCTTGGTTATCTGCTTCCAGAGGCTGACATTCCGAAGCTTCGCATTCGTGACAACACTGAAGTTGATGTAATTGATCTGCCTGATATGAAAGGCCGGGATGTCATCGTCAAAACTGAGATTCCTGACATCGACCTACCTAAATTGTCCGGCGATCTGAAGGTAAACAAAATTACTCTTCCGGATGGTGGAATCAAAAACATGCTGAACCAGAAGTTCGTGGCCAACCCTGAACTGCCACTTCCAAAACTGCCAGGGGCAGACATCGATGACATCAAGCTACCTGATGGCTCCATTAAGACGTCCTTCAAACCGAAAGCAGGTTTCAAATGGCCCAAGATCACTCTACCAACATTGCAGATGCCTGACTGGGAGTTCGATTCGGGCGACCGTAGCAAAAGAACTAGCCTGGAGCGTGGAATGAAACTCCCATCATTTGGGTTCAAGAAGGGAGTCAAGGTGCCCAAGTTCGATGGTCTCGATGGCATGCTGGGCTACCTGCTCCCGAAAGCAGACGTCCCTAAGCTGAGGATTCGAGATAACTCGGAAGTAGATGTCATTGACTTCCCTGACATTGGAAAGCGTGATATTGTTGTTAGGACCGAAATACCTGATGTGGACGTTCCAAAACTTTCTGGTGATTTGATGGTTGCCAAGCTTACTTTGCCTGATGGAAGTGTTAAGAACATTCTTAACCAAAACTTCAAGGGTAACGCGGAGCTGCCACTGCCCAAGGTGCACGGAGCAGACATTGATGATGTCAAGCTGCCAGACGGAAGTCTGAAAACAACGTTCAAGCCAAAAGCTGGCTTCAAGTGGCCTAAGTTTAGTCTTCCCGATCTTGACTTGCCAGACTGGGAGTTCAGCTCCAGTGAAAAATCAGCTAGTCTGGAAAGGGAAGAGCCAAAAGGTGATCACGATTTCCACATGGGACTCAAAATGCCCTCATTTGGATTCAAGAAGGGTGTGAAGACACCTAAGTTCGATGGTGTGGATGGTCTCTTGGGCTATCTCCTGCCAGAGTCTGACTTACCCTCCTTGAGAATCCGAGACAGTACGGAGGTTGACGTACTAGACATGCCGTCAATCAAGGGACGTGACGTTGTTGTGCGTACTCAGATTCCCGATGTCGACCTTCCGAAACTGTCTGGTGACCTGAAGGTTGACAAAATATCACTGCCAGATGGCACTGTCAGAAATGAGTTGACGCAGAAGTACAAGGGTAATTTCGATCTCGCCCTTCCCAAAGTCTCTGGAGCTGACATGAAAGAGGTGAAGCTCCCTGATGGTGGTGTGAGAACAACGTTCAGGCCCAAGGCCGGATTCAAGTGGCCCACGATAACCCTGCCCTCACTCCAAATGCCAGACTGGGAGTTCCGTTCTGGTGAAAGGTCGCCATCCTCTGAACGAAAGGAGAAGGATGGAGACAGCGACTTCAGCTTTGGAGCTAAGATGCCTTCGTTTGGAGTGAAAAAGGGTGTCAAGGTCCCGAAGTGTGATGGCATCGATGGTCTGCTAGGATATCTTCTGCCTGAAGCAGAGCTCCCGAAGCTGAGGATACGTGACAACACAGAAGTGGACGTTATAGACCTTGTAGATGCCAAGGAAAGAAAGGTCTCCGTGAGGACAGAGATTCCCGTGGTGGACCTCCCGAAGCTGTCAGCAGACCTGAAGGTGGAGAAGCTCACTCTTCCAGACGGTGACGTGAAAAACGTGCTGACACAGACGTTCAACGGTAATGCTGAGCTGGCGTTACCGAAGGTGTCGGGAGCGGACATTGAGGATACGCAGATGCCGGGTGGCGCCCTGAAAACTACTTTTAAGCCCAAGGCTGGCTTCAAGTGGCCAAAGATCAAGCTACCAAGTCTCCAGATGCCAGACTGGGAGTTTGGATCAGGGCAACGTTCACCAAGCCCGGAGCAGAAGGGTGATAATGAATTCAACTTGGGCCTGAAAATGCCGTCATTTGGATTCGGGAAGGGAGTAAAGGTGCCAAAGGTTAGAGGTATCGATGGTCTTCTATCACACGTCCTGCCTGAGGCTGACCTCCCCAAGCTCAGAATCCGAGACAACTCTGAAGTCGATGTCGTTGACGTCCCAGACTTGAGCGCGAGAAGCGTCATCGTGCGAACGGAAATTCCAGAGGCAGAAGTGTCTAAGCTGAGCGGGAGATTCGACATTCCAACTGTTTCAACACCAGACGGACAAATTAAACATGTTCTCACGCAACAGCTCTCAGGAAAACCAGACCTGCCACTACCGAAGGTTGGAGGCGCCGATATTGAGAGTCTGACGATGTCAGATGGCGCACTTAAGACCACGTTCAAGCCGAAGGCCGGTTTTGCGTGGCCGAAGATCAAGCTGCCGAGCTTAAGCTTCCCAGACTGGGACTTCAGCTCTGGTAGCGCTAAACCGGGCGCAGAGTCTGATGATGATGGTGACGACTTTGAATTCAGCTTGCCATCCTTCGGCTTCGGAAAGGGAGCAAAACCTCCAAAGCTCCATGGGATCGACGCTCTTTTGGCCTATCTCATTCCCGAAAAGGACGTACCCTGTCTGAGAATTCGCGAAGACACCGAGGTGGATGTCGTTGACTTCCCAGACGCTCGGGTGCGAGACGTACATGTTCGCACAAATATCCCTGATATTGACATACGCAAGCTGCCAGACAACCTGACCGTAGAGAACAACATCTTGACTCAGAAATTCGCCGGTAATTTTGATCTAATGCTGCCAAAAGTGACAGGTGCAGACGTTGATGATGTCAGTCTTCCGAACGGAGCTACCAAAACTACCTTTAAGCCAAAGGCCGGTATGAAGTGGCCCGAGCTTAGCATTCCCACTCTGGAGATGCCAGGCTGGAAGTTCCGAGCAAGCGATCGGTCGCCGAGTCCGGAACGTAAAGCCAGCAAGGACAGTGAACATCATTTTGGGATAAGGATGCCCTCATTTGGTTTCAAAAAGGGGGTGAAAACTCCGAAGTTCGATGGCATTGATGGTCTCTTGGGTTACCTTCTGCCGGATGGTGATATACCAAAGCTGCGCATTAAAGACAACACTGAGGTCGATATCATTGATGATGCCGATCCAAAGACGCGAAGTGTCATCGTCCGCACCAACATCCCGGACGCTGATCTTCCAAAACTGCCAGCTGGTCTGAAGGTGAACAAGCTTACATTCCCTGATGGCAGTATAAAAAATGTGCTGGAGCAAAAGTTTGTTGGCAATGCTGAACTCCATCTCCCCAAGGTCTCTGGAGCAGATTTCAATGATGCAAAACTGCCACAAGGCTCCATCAAATCGACGTACCGTCCCAAGGCTGGCTATAAGTGGCCAAAGTTCTCACTTCCGCAGCTGCAAATGCCGGACTGGCAGTTTAGCTCCGAGGAAGCAGTCCCTCAAGTTACAGAAGAACGGACGGAAAGCAAAGGAGACCACGATTTTCATTTGGGCATGAAGATGCCATCTTTTGGTTTCAAGAAGGGCACCAAGACGCCAAAATTTGATGGAATCGATGGTCTTCTGGGCTACCTGTTGCCAGAATCGGCCATTCCTTCCCTGCGTATTCGTGACAACACAGAAGTTGACGTTGTTGATCTCCCAAATGCCAAGGGACGTGAAGTTGTCGTCCGAACAGCTATTCCTGATGCAGACCTGCCGAAATTGTCTGCAGACATGAAAATCAACCAGATCACTCTACCGAACAAGCAGGTTGTAAACGAGCTGACTCAGAAATACACAGGAAACGCAGAGCTAGTCCTACCTAAAGTGTCCGGCGCGGTGATAGATGACGTGAAACTACCGGATGGAAGACTAAAGACAACGTACAAGCCCAAGTCAGGATTCAAATGGCCCAAGCTGTCGCTTCCTGGCCTCCAAATGCCTGATTGGGAATTCCGAACAGAGGAAACGACCAAGGAAAAGTCGTCAAGTCTTGACAGAGGTATGCAGCTGCCATCGTTCGGATTCAAGAAGAGTGTAAAGGTTCCAAAACTTGATGGAGTTGACGGCCTGTTGGGATATCTCCTTCCAGAATCAGATCTCCCCAAACTACGCATCCGTGACAACACCGAGGTGGATGTTATCGATCTACCGGATCTGAAAGGCAGGGAGGTTGTTGTCAATACTGACATCCCTGACATTGATATCCCGAAGCTGTCTCCTGATCTCAAAACACATGAGATTACGCTACCTGACGGCAAGATCAAGAAACAGTTGACTCAGAAGTTCATGACCAACGCTGAACTGCCTCTCCCGAAGGTGTCAGGTGCTGACATTGATGAGGTGAAGCTGCCTGATGGTTCGATCAAAACCTCGTTCAAGCCCAAGGCTGGTTTCAAGTGGCCGAAGATCTCGCTACCTTCTCTCCAGCTTCCTGATTGGGAGTTTGGCTCAAGCGAACGTTCACCTAGCCCTGAAAGGAAGGAAAGGGAAGACAGCGACTACAGCTTTGGTGTGAAGATGCCGTCGTTCGGCTTTGGTAAGGGAGTGAAGGTGCCAAAGCTGGACGGAGTTGACGGTCTGTTGGGATATCTTCTTCCAGAGTCGGACGTGCCCAAACTGCGTATCCGGGACAACACTGAAGTAGATGTCATTGACCTTCCAGACATGAAGGGAAGGGACGTCTTTGTCAAGACCGAGATTCCTGAAATTGACTTGCCAAAACTGTCTGCTGGTCTAAAAACAGACAAAATTACACTGCCTGACGGCAAGATCAAGAACCTTTTGACTCAGAAGTTCAAGGCCAACGCTGAACTGCCACTCCCAAAGGTGTCAGGTGCAGACATCGACGACGTGAAGCTGCCTGATGGCTCAATCAAAACATCCTTCAAGCCCAAGGCTGGCTTCAAGTGGCCGAAGATTTCCCTACCGTCTCTCCAACTTCCTGATTGGGAGTTTGGCTCAAGCGAACGTTCGCCTAGTCCTGAAAGGAAGGAAAAGGGAGACAGCGACTTCAGCTTTGGTGTGAAGATGCCGTCGTTTGGATTTGGCAAGGGAGTGAAGGTGCCGAAGCTGGACGGGGTTGATGGTCTTTTGGGATATCTCCTTCCAGAGTCGGACCTGCCCAAGCTGCGTATCCGAGACAACACTGAAGTAGATGTCATTGACCTTCCAGACATGAAGGGAAGGGACGTCGTTGTCAAGACCGAGATTCCTGAAATTGACTTACCAAAATTGTCAGCTGGTCTAAAAACAGACAAAATTACACTACCTGACGGAAAGATCAAGAACCTTTTGACTCAGAAGTTCAAGGCCAACGCTGAACTGCCACTCCCGAAGGTGTCAGGTGCAGACATAGACGACGTGAAGCTGCCTGATGGCTCAATCAAAACATCGTTCAAGCCCAAAGCTGGTTTCAAATGGCCGAAGATCTCGCTACCTTCTCTCCAACTTCCTGATTGGGAGTTTGGCTCAAGCGAACGCTCGCCTAGTCCTGAAAGGAAGGAAAAGGGAGACAGCGACTTCAGCTTTGGTGTGAAGATGCCGTCCCTCGGCTTTGGTAAGGGAGTGAAGGTGCCAAAGCTGGACGGAGTTGACAGTCTGTTGGGATATCTCCTTCCAGAGTCGGACCTGCCCAAACTGCGTATTCGTGACAACACCGAAGTGGATGTCATTGACTTTCCAGACATAAAGGGAAGGGACGTTGTTGTTAAGACCGAGATTCCTGAAATTGACTTGCCAAAACTGTCTGCCGGTCTAAAAACAGACAAAATTACACTACCTGACGGAAGGATCAAGAACCAGTTGACTCAGAAATTCAAGGCCAACGCTGAATTACCACTCCCGAAGGTGTCAGGTGCAGACATAGACGACGTGAAGCTGCCAGATGGCTCATTGAAAACATCTTTCAAGCCCAAGGCTGGTTTCAAGTGGCCGAAGATCTCGCTACCTTCTCTCCAACTTCCTGATTGGGAGTTTGGCTCAAGCGAACGTTCACCTAGTCCTGAAAGGAAAGAAAGGGAAGACAGAGACTTAAGCTTTGGCGTGAAGATGCCGTCGTTTGGCTTTGGTAAAGGATCTAAGGTGCCGAAGCTGGACGGAGTCGATGGTCTGTTGGGATATCTCCTTCCAGAGTCAGACCTGCCCAAGCTGCGTATCCGTGACAACACTGAAGTGGATGTCATTGACCTTCCAGACATGCAGGGAAGGGACGTCGTTGTCAGGACCCAGATTCCTGAAATTGACTTGCCAAAACTGTCAGCTGGTCTAAAAACAGACAAAGTTTCACTACCCGACGGTAAGGTCAAGAACCTTTTGACTCAGAAGTTCAAGGCAAATGTTGAACTGCCACTCCCAAAGGTGTCAGGTGCAGACATCGACGACGTGAAGCTGCCTGATGGCTCAATCAAAACATCCTTCAAGCCCAAGGCTGGCTTCAAGTGGCCGAAGATTTCCCTACCGTCTCTCCAACTTCCTGATTGGGAGTTTGGCTCAAGCGAACGTTCGCCTAGTCCTGAAAGGAAGGAAAAGGGAGACAGCGACTTCAGCTTTGGTGTGAAGATGCCGTCGTT